>CM059201.1:5041935-5181426 GCA_030323885.1 Branchipolynoe longqiensis
TTCTCCATTCCCCACCCCCCTCTACCCTGTGCCTCCTCCCTCCCCAGCCCTAGAGGTGCGTCTGACTGGTAGTGACACCTGGCGGCTTCCCGGTAATGCACCCCGGCCGGGAGGAAGCCGGTGAGTCGCCGGTGGGAGTGAGTTGCTCGGGGCGAGCTGCTCCCGCCCCCCCCCTCCCACTGAGTGCTCCCCGCTTCACCCACTGCTCCCCGCCGTCACCGGCTTCTCCCGGGGGGGGGGGGGCGTGTTAGCAGCGAGTCGGATCCCTTTCCACACTACGAAATCAACAACACACAGCCCACTTTTCATACGAGTCAAACCAATGACTTAGAAATTGATACTTGTCGCTTGCTCGCCTGGCCCTCGGTATTATTAGGATAGGGAAAGGACCAGTTCACCCATTGACAGGATAATGTGACCGAGTGGGATACTGGGGCATGGTGCTTATGGCCTGATTTCCCAGTGGGGCAGCACTATAAAGTCGCCATGAGTATGCACTGTCACACATTGGTACGTGTCCTGATATGACCTTAGATGTTGCCAGGATGTAAATCTCCAACAACCAACCAACTATTTGTACTCAAGCAGCCCATTCCCTAACCATGAAAAGCAATTGCACTTTTCGGAGAAACTAACTTTGTAATTTTCATTGCTGCCATCATTTTCCACTCATTATTTAACCTTGGCATTATCTATTTGCTTACACTTCACCATTATGTCACTAGAAATGTTTTCGGGTAAATAAATATTACACGACAATAACTTTTGAACATGTCTAGATTTTCATTCAGGATTTCCCATTCTCACTGTCTTTGTTCAATTATTTATTCTTTGTTCAACAAGATATTTTCTGATTCTCACCCTGATAGACACTCAAATAGTATCATTGCTATCATTTTACTATCAAGTATTGGGCCACCTTTCCAGGACATTGATTAAACCCCACACATGTGTCCCTTATCTACATTATCCTGTATGAAATTGCAATTACTTTTTATAACTGCAACAAGCAAATGCTTTTGACAGCAGTAAATTAAACAATTGAGCTCAACAAATAGAGGATTTTGCAGAACATTCTCTTACTCTTAGCGAGTTCAGAACGTCTGCAGCCCTGTACGTACACTCTAGGGTGTAGTTCGTGGGGCTTCCGCCAGGGGCCTGCAATCCGCGACAGTTTCTCGGCGAGTGTCTTCCTTAATCAGTCTCGACAGCTGGTTCAAGCCTGTCTCCTAGGTATCAGCAAGCAGCAGCGTGAACAAACCAGTTCTGTGTATATAGAGCCCTTCAGCAAGTTCCATTTGGGAATTTGATGTACTATATTTTTAACGGTGATGTTACACTCAGCGCAAGCAGTATAGGATTTGTTTGACTTCTGGTCGTTTTTTCACTGATTGAAAACTCGCGGCTGGGAGGAAGGTATTGCATCCTAGCAATAGCTAAGGTAATATCAGGATGGGCATCGACTTTGCAGCAACATCAAGGATGGGGCAGCAATCCAAGTAAATGAGCCTGTCTCAAAAGGTGATAACTCTTCACCCCCCCCCCCCAATTGTAATGATTGACACAAAACAGCACAGAAATGGTTACACTGAAAACACAAGGACATTTGCTTCAAATCAATATGTATTCCATTGGGATTATGAAACACCATGTAAAAACCAAATCAGTTTATCCTGAGCAAATGCATAAGCAGATTGTATGTTGATCGTTACAGTGGACAAAGTTTTGTCCCATATTACTTCGCACCTTTTGAGACAGTCTCAAATATCTGCGCACTCCAAGCTGTAGGTGAGAAGCATGTGTGTCCGACAATGGTAGGATCTTTTTGAAATTCTAGCGCTCAAAGCCCCTCGATCTGACAATTTCCCCATTAGATTTCAATCTGACAATGTCCCTCTTGCCTTCAAGCTGTCGATGCCTTTTGACCTGGCAATGCTCCTTTTGACTTCCATTTGACAATTCTCCATTAGACTTCCATCTGACAAAGTGCTTGCCTTCCAGCCGACAATGTATTCTGATCTGACAATACCCCATTAGACTTGCATCTGATAATTCCACTTTTGCTGTGCATCCGACAATGTCATTCTGAGCTCGGCTATTGCACCATGTGACCTCCATACAGGTGCAGTCAGTCAGGATGTGCTGTACCACGTGACCCCCCACTCCCACCCCGCCAGGAGGCGCGCCATGCCTCATCATTGATGGCGGTCGACCAGTGCGAGCCCCTTTTCTTGAACACAAACACGGCTTGTAGCTGACATCTCCTAGCCCAGTGCCAAGGAACTCTAACTGCAAATACGGATGGAAATACTGGTGCAAATACTTGCCAAAATACCGGTTTGTCTTTGCAAACCAGACGCCATGGCCAATTGAGTTGTACGTCCGCCTCCCAATCTGGTAGGTCGTGGGATTCGAACTCCCGGGTTCGGGAATGTATTTACTGCCCAGGAAGACGGACGCCATGAACTCCAGGGTCGCGCTTATGCGGCACTCCCCTTTGTCCTCCAGGGTTTCAGGCCTTCAACTTCCGGTCTGCATTTTAAATTGAATTTTCTTTCCTTGAAGACTTATACTGCCCTATCATGGATAAGTCTGAATAGTCTTGTTTTCACCATTAGGCAGTTGGTCTATAGAAACTAAGTTATACACAGCAGTGGAAATCCAAATTGGCAGAGGTGATGGCATGCGGAATCGAACCACCGACCTTCAGATTAGGAGTCTGGGCTAGAAAAAAAGTCAGACACTCTAATCATTCCGCCACACAGGTTTAAGTAAACGGTTACTTCTTGTTCTGGATGTAGCTGAATTCAGGTTGACTGCTTATTAAGTATTACAGTAGAAGTTAATTTAACTAATATATATATATATATGTGACCTATATACACTGACAAAGGCGGATTCCAAGTTTTAAGTACAATCTTCCTTCTTGACCTGGATATAGCGAAAACCAGGTTTACTGCTTATTATTTATTAGAGCGGAAGTTAATTTAACTGGCATATAATTAAATATATTAGCAGAGATATTATGTGAATGCTTAGTGAAGCGGCCTGGAGACACCCCCCCCCTCCACTCACCCCCACCCCACCCTGCACCCCGTTACCCCCAATGGTGGCGTTGAGAGGGGAGGTGTGCGGATGAGTGTGCGGGTTGCTAAGGGAACTGCCCTGCCGGATCCCCCGCATCCCGCCGGATAACACCAGTTAATACCCACCGTCTTATCGCTCAGTCCCGTCTCCTATCAACACGCGCTTTTCTTTCCCGACCAATCCTCCTCGATTGCCTTTTGATTTGATTCATGGGCGAGAATTCTCATCCAACACCCCCCCCCCGCTCCCCGCCCCCCGCCGACCCACCACCAAAGAAAATCTCGCCGGATCCCCCCAGCCCCCCCCCCCCATGAGTTCCTTCGCGCCGCTCCTTCCCACCTTTTAGGCTTGATTTACACCGGAAATGACTCGCCGAGGCGGCGGCGCATGCGCGCCTTGACCACGTGACCCAGTGAACCCTTGAAGCCCTCTGGTGGGTCATTTGCATAATAATGACGACACTGTCCGCTTGGGGGATTCACCAGATCCTGGAAAGGCTGCATTCACTAGTGACGGGTGCTGAGACATTTGCGGTTGAGGAGGAGGTTGGGGGTTGCGTTGCGGGCGACAGTGGGGGATGGGGGCGGAGGGGGCGGGCGGGGGGGATTGTTTTGGTGGGGCGGAGTGGAGGGGGGGATGCATTGATGGAGCAGCAGGAGGGGGGGCATTGAATGGATCCAGGAAGACTGAGAGTTATGCCCGCTATACACTTATCGAGAATCACAAATGTCGGGTATGTGCTTGCCATACATCTGAGGGGATTCACGATATGCTGGAGCCCGATTGGCCTCCCTGGGCTCTCTCCACGGCTGATTGATTTCTGGATCTTAGAATTCCCGCGAGCTTTTTGTTGTTTCATACCCTGCTCATCCAACCATGACTGCTTAGCATTAGTTGTCTGGCAGTCATTTGCACTAGATTATTTGTTTTGTTTGATGCGGTTTTACATCCTAGCAATATCTAAGGTCATATCAGAATGGGCACCGACTTGTGACAGTGTGCGCTCATGACAACTTTATAATGCTGCCCCACTGGGACTGGGAGACCAGGCCAACCACACTATGATACTATGACCTGATATCCCACTCAATGACATTATCTTGATATTGAACTAACCCAGTCCTTGTCCTATCCAAATAATGTCGAGGACCAGGCTAGGTAGCGGCAAGTATAAATTTGGTAAGTCATTGGTTTGACTGGGTTTTCAAAAGCCTGATATTCCGCATAGGAAACCTGCGCTCTACCGATTCTACCACCTCGTCGGGTTGTTAACGCTAGATGGGTGCGTGGGGAGTGGGGAGCGCAGCGTCTTGCCTCTGTTTTCTGCCCCCACAGCACCCCCACCCCACCCCCACCCCCACCCCCACCCAACCCCCACACGCGCGCGCCCTCGCACGGAAAGCAATATGTTGCATTCACGGACGATTGATGATGAAACGATGCGGCACGAGTCGATAATTTGTCATATTTTCCGCCAGGGTTTGCCAGGGGCTGTCACCAGGGGGAGCGATCAGGGTAAACTCCCTGAGACACCACCCCGGGCCCCCCCCCCCCCCCACGAGCTGATGATGAAATGGAAGCTTAAATGCATTGGAAAACCCCGCCCCATGACCCACAGATCTCCCAGCAGAATCCACGGGCGAAGTGCTTTCGGTATTGGGTCACGTGGTAACGACAGCCGATGACCCGGGCAGCAGCGAGACTAAAATTAGATTTGGTTTCCTCCCAAAGAGGCAATAGGAAACATGTAATTGATCATTGGATAAAACAGTGTTGGAGAAAGTTGTGCTTGGGTCGATCCTATTTCGTGGAAATTCTTCTTTTTTTTAAAATCAATGAATGACTTTATATGAATCCTCTACCATAAGGTTGTTGGTTGGTTTTTGGCGTTTTACATCCTGACAACATTTAAGGTCATATCAGGATCTACCATGAGGACACTGGCCTATTATTCCACTGCACCTACTTGTTTGTTTGTTGTTGTTTCACGTCCTAGCAACATCTAAGGTCATATCAGGACAGGTACAGACTTGTGACAGTGCGCACTCAATGCGACTTTATAGTGCTGTCCCACTGGGAAACCAGGCCGCCGAAACCATGACCTGGTATCCCACTCAGTCACATTATCCTGACACTGAGCACACCAGTCCTTGCCCTGTCCTAATAATGCCGAGCGCCTGGCTAGGAAGTGACAAGTATCAATTTTTAAGTCATCGGTTTGACTCGACCAGGGTTCGCACCCACGACCCCGCGATCTATATATGTAAAACTAGAAGCACATGATCGACTGATCGATAGTTGCATAGAATTAATTACATTGCGAAAAAGACTCATCATTGATGGCGGTCGACCAGTGCGAGCCCCCTTTCTTGAACACAAACACGGCTTGTAGCTGACATCTCCTAGCCCATGTTCCATTTAAAGTTGCATAGTCCGACGGTTTTGAGTTTCTGTCATTTTCTGAGATAATTATGTTAGGTTGATCGTTATTATCAGGATAGCACAGGGTAACAGTTCATTGTAAATGCTCTGCGGAGAAGGTCTTATAGTTTCACCAACCAGCCCTCTAGTGAGAGTGGCAAGAACTAATGTCATGGGTAGTGACCCACTGCAAATGCTCCGTAAAAATGTTATATTCTTCTTCTAATTAAACAAAAAAAGAGAAGGGTACCGACTAGTGACAGTGTGCACTCATGGGGACTTTATAGTGCTTCCCCACTGGGAGACCAGGCTGCTGGCACCATGACCCGATATCCCACTCAGTCACATTATCCTGATACTGTGCTAACCAGTCCTTGTCATATCCTATTAGTGTAAAGCGCCAGGCTAGGTAGCAACAAGTATCAATTTTTAAATGAATTGGTTTGACTCGGCTGGAATTCGAACTCCCGACCTTTCTGCATGCAGGGAAAGCCTGCGCTCTACCGATTGAGCCACCTCGTCGGGTCCTTGTGACAATGATCTGAACACCTGCAGCGAATGTTGTGGTGACGTCATTAATTAAATCTGACATGAGTCATTCACCATGTGACCTTCAGAAGACAAAAACAGGGGGAAATGAGAAGAAATGCCCAATTGCCCTGAAAGACAAAGTAAAAAGAAAGCATTCGCGTCATTTTGTTGTTGCTTATGTCTTTTTTTTTTCGACGAGTATTCAATAATTATTATCACTTCTTCGCAATGAGTGTTGTTGGGGGGCGCATTGCTAGATTTGTGGATTTTGTACAGCAAAATAGTTCTAGGAAGTCATGAAGGTACTGAAATAATACTTCCTTTACCATTGTCAATTTTTTACATGAAAGAAAAATTAAGTAATTGCTTGCAATGCTCTTTTTTCCTTATTCAAATAGGCTGTGACATGATCAAGACAACTTTACTTACTGACAATTATTACGCAGATATGACTAGACATAATTTGCAGAGCTTGAACCAAGCTATTCTCTATGACTCCCTTATGGCACAACCATGGCTTCAGGGTTTCGCTGGTCAAGCTGTGGTTATTATCTTAGGGTCATTCAGCTCCAATGACTGTCCTCAGCCAATCAGATTTGGAAGGTATGGCAAATGGAACACAGACCACAGTATCTGGCTCTTCCTGATAGGGGCACTGCTCCTCATAGGGTACTGTTCCTTAAGGGGGAACTGTTCCCTATAGGTTATAGGAGCACCGTTCTTTATAAATTATAGCGTACTCTTCCTGATATGAGCATTGTTCTTTATGAGATACTGCTCCTTATGGGAGCACTGTTCCCTATTAGCTATAGGAGCATTGTTCCTCATATGGTACTGTTCCTGAGTGGGGTATTGGTCCTTATACGGTACTGTTCCTGATAGGTTCATTGTTCCATATGGGGGCAGTTTTCCCTATAATCTAGAGGAGTGCTGTTCCTTATACTTATAGTGTACTGTTCCTAATAGGGGTACTGTTCATGATTGGGCATTGCTACATATGGGGGCACTGTTCCCTATAAGCTATAGGAGCACTGTCCCTTATAGGGTACTGTAGGGCATTGCTCCTTATAGGGTACTGTTCCTCATAGGGTACTGTTCCTTATAGGGTACTGTTCCTGAGAGAGTACTGCTCCTTTAATGGACATTGTTCTTGATAGGAGCACTGCTCCTTATATGGACACTGTTCCTTATACGGACACTTTCCTTATAAGGGCTCTATTCCTTATTGGGGTCCTTTTCCTTAAAGGGGCACTCTTATGGGGGCACTGTTCCCTATAAGGGCACTGTTCCTCATAGGACACTGTTCCTTATCGGGCTACTGTTCCATATCAGGTATTGTTCCTTAAAAGGCACTGTTCCTTATAGGGGAACTGTTCCTTATAGAATACTGTTCATTGAAGGGCACTGTCAATGGACAGGGCACTGTTCCTTATAAGGGCATTGTGGGTGCTTTCTGCGGGAAGAGTTGGCAGGGTTCTGACGTGTACAGACACTGCTCCTTATAAGGGCACTTTGGGTGCTTTCTGTAGGGAGAGGTGGCAGGGTTCTGACGTGTACAGATATGGTTCCTTATAAGGGCAGTGTGGGTGCTTTCTGTAGGGAGAGGTGGCAGGGTTCTGATGTGTACAGACACTGCTCCTTATAAGGGCACTTTGGGTGCTTTCTGTAGGGAGAGGTGGCAGGGTTCTGACGTGTACAGATATGGTTCCTTATAAGGGCAGTGTGGGTGCTTTCTGTAGGGAGAGGTGGCAGGGTTCTGATGTGTACAGACACTGCTCCTTATAAGGGCATTGTGGGTGCTTTCTGTGGGGAGAGTTGGCAGGGTTCTGACGTGTACAGATATGGTTCCTTATAAGGGCATTGTGTGTGCTTTCTGTAGGGAGAGGTGGCAGGGTTCTGATGTGTACAGACACTGTTCCTTATAAGGGCACTTTGGGTGCTTTCTGTAGGGAGAGGTGGTAGGGTTCTGATGTGTACAGACACTGTTCCTTATAAGGGCACTAGGGTGCTTTCTGTAGGGAGAGTTGGCAGGGTTCTGACGTGTACAGATATGGTTCCTTATAAGGGCACTGTGTGTGCTTTCTGGAGGGAGAGGTGGCAGGGTTCTGATGTGTACAGACACTGTTCCCTATAAGGGCATTGTGGGTGCTTTCTGTGGGGAGAGTTGGCAGGGTTCTGACGTGTACAGATACTGTTCCCTATAAGGGCACTGTGGGTGCTTTCTGTTGGGAGAGTTGGCAGGGTTCTGAGGTGTACAGATACTGTTCCCTATAAGGGCACTGTGGGTGCTTTCTGTTGGGAGAGTTGGTGGAGTTCTGACGTGTACAGACACGGTACGGTTCCTTATAAGGACACTAGGGGTGCTTTCTGTAGGGAGAGTTGGCAGAGTTCTGACGTGTACCAGTTCTGCCCGTGCAGGTCCTACCCCATCCATCTTCACTGAGTGACATTTGTTGGTAGTCGGATCTTGGCACTCCATTTCAGACGCAAATTAACGACGTTTGCGCAGCCGCCTGCGCAATTCCAGCAGGACACTTCCGCACACATTACACTTCATGCCCGTGTTATGTTCAGTTGGGGTGTGGGTCGGGGGAGGGTGGGGTGAGGAGGAAACCGGCTCACAGGAGAAATAATCCATTCACGAGAGTGGAAGCTGTTGAGTACACATATATTGTAAATTAATGCTTAAGATTTATACCAGGTGCAAAGTGCACCATTAAGCAAGGTGCCGACTGGTGGAAAACACGCGCGACAAAAAAAGGTTCAGGCAGCACTGCTTATGAGGCATTTTGTGGGTGGTTGAATCACCCCCATTTTGTTGTTGTTAGCGATGGTTTGTTTATTCTGCTCATAACGGTTATGTGCATGTACTTGTTTTCACCGCTAGTAGTAGTTATAATCAATACAGATTGATTTCCTTTCGTCAATAATTTCTGTCAACTTATTTGTGGTGTAAAATCGGAGAGTTTCCAATTTAAAGATTTTGTTGTTTGTTTTCATCTATATTTTGTACATAGTCAACATGTGTAATACCGTACACCTGTGCAATTAGTGTTTTAATCTAGATAGACGATGTTAGTTTTTGTCACACCTTTGAAGGTTAGGTTTTTTCCATAATTTGCATGGGTTTCAGGAATGCTATTTTCTTTCTTGTTGTTTTCAGCTCATTTTTCTTTAGAAATACCTCCCATTATTTCAACCGCACTTCTTGCCTAAAATGCGCCCACTCACCCTGAGCAGATTCGAGCACTTCCGAGCAGTGCCGAGCAGTTCCGAGCAGTTCTGAGCAGTTCCGAGCAGTAGGCGCAGATACAAGAACACTTTGAAGCAGGACTGCAGTTCTAAGCAGTTGCGAACACCCGGGAGTGGGCCGGGTGCAGTCGTGCCGAGCACGGCCGAAGTGCCCCGGGCTCCCCCGACCTCCTGCCGGGGTCAGCGGCAGCTCGTTACGGCCCGTAATGAGCCGCTGATTGAAAAACGAGGCCCCGCAGAATGCGCCGCGCCGTAAACAGGACAGGTCCGGATGTAGCACCCTCCCACCCCCACACGCAGCACCCGGCGCACGCCGCCCGGCGCACGCCGCACGCCACACGCCACCCGATGCACGCCGCACGGCACACGGCACACGGCGCACGCCACCTGGCGCACGCCACCTGGTGCACGCCACCTGGCGCACCGCGCATGCCGCCCGGCGGATGGCGCACGCCACCCGGCGCACCGCGCATGCCGCCCGACGGATGGCGCACACCACCCGTTGCACCACGCATGCCGCCCGGCGCACGCCACCCGATGCACGCCGCGCGGCACACTGCGCACGCCACACGCCACCCAGCCACGCCACCCCGCGCACGCTGCCTGGCACTCGGCGCACGGCACTCGGCGCCCGGCGTGTAGCCGCACGGCGCACTCAGCGCACGCCGCCTGGTGCCCGGCATATTCTACCCGGCACCTGGTGACAGCACATGACACCTAACATACATTACCTGGTTCACGGCAGCCAACAGTCACTCGGCATGCAGTGCATGACAGGCACTGAGCACATGGCGCATGACATCCAGCAAACAGCACTCAAAACATGATATAGCACATGGCATCCTGTACATGGTGCATGACATCCAACACATGGCGCGTGACACCCACAATTTGTCACATGACACCCAATGTATGGACCATGACACCTAACATATGGTGCATGACACCAAACATATGGTGCATGATACCCCCCAACACATAGCACATGACACCCAGCCCATGATGCATGACATCCAATGCATGGAACGTGATACCTAACACATTGTGCATGACACACAGCACACATTGCATGACACACAGCACATGGAACCCAGTGCATAGCACCAAACGCACAGCCCATTGCGCATGACACACATCAAATGCTTGCTTTTGGGGTCGTTCATAACCTTACAACGGTTACCGGCTGCAGAACTGAAGCAATATAGAAAGGCCCCGATAAATCGGGCCAATCTTTGGTTGAAGATTAATCTTCAGTAGGGCCGGTTTTAGAAGCTGGGGATGTCTTTACAACATTCAAAACGGCGAAGCATTGGGGCGGCCCTGAATCACTCCAGTCCAGCGGTAACAGAGCACTCATATCCAGTTGACAGCAGCAAGGGTTTAGGAGGAAGGGACAGGTAAAGGTGGGTCCAGCTGTTCCAGCAACAAGGACAAAGCGAGAGAAACGATAAGGTAAAGGGCCACACCCAAGCAAACAACTCCCTTGATCAGGGGGAGAAGTAAGCCTGGGAGAAAAAAAAGAGTAGAGTATAGGAAATAGAAATGAGGAGAGTTGAATCAAAGGAATGTGTCTATTTGCTCAATGGTGACCAGCCGCCGAGCCAAAGATACGGACAGAGTAAGAGTAGAAAGTGAAATGCTGGCGGGCTCCCCCTCCTGGAACTCTTTTCAGACATAATCAAGGAGGAGCAAGGCCAGTGGAGAGGAGATAGAGAGAGGTATGGATGAAGTGCGGTCTGAATAGCAAGTGCACATCAGAAGTTAGCAGCATCAGATGTAAGCCAGTAAGTAGTTTGCTCTCATACCCTGTGAGGAGACGACAGAGTAAAATAAAATTATTGTCAAATATTGACTCAGCTGGGATTCAAATATCCGACCTTCCACATGGGAACCCAGCGCTTTCATCGATTTGGCCACTCTGTCTGGTTGAAAGGTTGGGAGAAGGTTGTTCTCTGTTGCCGAGTGGTTAGAGTGTCTGACTTTTTTCTAGGTCGGACTCCTAATCATCTGAAGGTCAGTGGTTCGACTCCCTGTGCCCCCACCTCTGCCAATTTGGATTTCCACCACTGTGTATAACTTACAGCGTCATCAAAGGCCGGTTGCTCTCATACCATATCTCTGTGGTGTTGGAGGTTAAAAATCCCTTGGGTCGGTAAAAGTGTAGGCTCGGGCTATCTATCGACAAACTCTCTAATGGTGAAAACAAGTCTATTCAGATTTATCCATGATAGGCAGTATAAATCTTCAAGATAACAAAATAGACAGTAATACACAAAGTGGTCGCTTTTTCTAAGGAAAAATATTTGCTCGGAGAATTTCACTGCAATCTACATTTGAAACAAGTATATGGCAATAATCCACCCATGTGTGGTCGGCAGAACACATATGGTTGGAACTTATAGAAGGTGCAAAGTAAGTTTAAAGTATAGGGTCCTTGGTGAAGAATAGGGCTGGAAAGGGCAGCAACCACTACTTCCGCCATGTAAGCCGCAGCTGCGACCCGGCGTGTTGGGTCGCAGCTTTACTGAATACTGAGAAACCAGCGGAACCTGAGTTAATATACAACAGGTATATACCTATTTCAATGTTTGTAAACATTGTGTATGCACGCGCAGCTTGGCTGCAGAACGAATGCACACTGCCACTGAGTTTGCCGGTATGCGCAGTGAAAAGCATTTATTTTATTCAAAATTGATAGAAATGCAGAAGCCTAACCTTATAAATTTAATATAATCTATTCGGCCAATATGTTTTCTATATGTGTAGCTAGCGGTTTGTCTCTAGGTGGTGTGGTTTTAGAGATATTTCACTTTTTCTGTAAGAAGATTGCTCACTGCCATTGACAATGCACTGAGTTTGCTGGTACGCGCAGTGCAAAACGTTTATTTTATTCAAAATTAATAGAAATTCAGACCCCTAACTGTATAAATCTAATATAATCTATTCATTGAATATGTTTTCTATATGTGTTCCAAGCGGCTTGTCTCTAGGTGGTGTGGTTTTAGAGATATTTCACTTTTTCTGTATGAAAATGGCCCACGGCCATTGACAATGCATTGAGTTTGCCGGTACATGCAGTGCAAAACGTATATTTTATTCAAAATTAATAGAAATGCACAACCCTAACCATATAAATTTAATATAATATATTCGTTGAACATGTTTTCTATATGTGTACCAAGAGGTTTGCCTCTAGGTGGTGTGGTTTTAGAGATATTTAACTTTTTCTGTATGAATATAATTCAAGATTGCTCACAGCCATTGACAATACATTGAGTTTGCCGGTACGCGCAGTGCAAAACGCTTATTTTATTCAAAATTAATAGAAATGCACAACCCTAACCTTATAAATTTAATATAATATATTCGTTGAATATGTTTTCTATATGTGTACCAAGCTGTTTGTCTCTAGGTGGTGTGGTTTTAGAGATATCTCACTTTTTCTGTATGAAGATTGCCCACGGCCATTAACAATGCATTGAGTTTGCCGGTACGCGCAGTGCAAGAAGTTTATTTTATTCAGAATTAATAGAAATGCACAACCCTAACCGTATAGATTTAATATAATTTTACCTCGGTACTAAGCCTCGGCTACTCGAGGCCGAGGGAGAAGGAAGCAACATCCGGTTCAGCAATTAGCATATTCCACTCGTAACGGGAGGACGTTACGAGTTGTTACAGCAGTTTTTACAAGATTTATATTACTTTACATGTAAGTACAGATTCAAAACTTGGCGTAGCCCCGGGAGAAGAAAGAACATCCGGGTCCAGCAATTAGCATAATCAGCTCACAGCAGAAGGACATCTTGTGAGTAGCTCCGGCAGTTTTTCTACGTCTATCTACGGCTTGTACCTCGGGAAAACACCAGTTATCCATCATCTGTACCCAGGTAAGATTCGCATAACTATACTATATATATATTTTACCTCAGTATACAGCCTCAGGCTAGCCTCAGGCTAGGGAGAAGGAAGCACATCTGGGTCCAGCAATTAGCATAAACAACTCACGATTGGATTACGTTTCGTTGAATTGCTCCCGCAAATTTAGTCTACATACAAGCAAATACACAGTAAGTATAATAAAAACTGTGGTTAGCTTAATGTTGATGCATTATAGCATCATTATGGAAAGTTCAGAACTTTCTTTGGTCCTTTTTGGACTAGTTTATTCGGTTATAAAAAACCAAGGATAGAACGTTCTAGATTCCTTACCTGAAGGAACGAAACCGATTCTTAGCGGTTCTATCAACACCCGTGTGACCATGGGTAGAGATGTGGGCTCTGCCTCATCTCCTGTGGAAATTCTCTCGGACTCTAATAGAGAGTGTTGTTGGAGATGCTCCTGGGTTTCTTTTGTAGACTCCCCACAAACTTTTTTAGGCGTTTCTCCGAGTTTCCTAGCATTTTCTCCGACCTGCTGGCGCAATAGTCGCAGGGGGGAGAAGTGTGTGGAACAGAGGGATGGGCGAGCCGATACACTGGTCCCGACCCCGCGTAAGATTTGGGCTTGACCCACAATCCACGCACAAATTTAGCTTATTACGCCTGTGTTAAAACGGTATAAACATGTTCTCTAATACCACTAGATGTCCAGTTGAGTTAAATGGCAAGATTGTGACATTTAGAAATACCGGGACTGACCATTCATTTGTTTCAGATCCCGATGGCCACGAAGCGGAGTAAGCGCGTTGCAGCAGAGGCCGAGGGACGCGCTCCGAGAGGGTCGGAGGAGGAGTACGACTCCTCTCCGGTGTTGTCGGCTATGCCTTCACCACAGCGCGGGGCGCATATCCTCTCCGAGGCGGAAGAAGAGACAGTGCCTGCGGGCCCTACAGTCCCAGATTGGGAGACACGGTGGGCGGCTATGGAGAGTCATATTCTGTCTCTCAAACCACCGCAGTCTCTTAAACGGTCAAGGACAGCTTTCCAAGACGAGTCGGACTGGGAAGATTTCTCGGAGACAGACTCAGCGATGGAGCCTAGGGCTCCCCCTCCTCCTCCTCCTCCTAAACGGAGGAAGAAGAAGAAGCTAGTCACTTCTTCGGGTGACGAGTTCACCAAGGAACGCAATAAGACCGGGCTTCGCAAAAAGCGCAAGCCCAAGTCCAAGAAGAAGAGGAAAGATTCTTCTTCATCCGATTCCTCCACCAATTCCACTTCGACGGAATCAGACTCTGACACACAATATGAAGGGGTCTATGCTGCCATTGGTGGCAAAGTGTCGAAAAAGGTGGAGAAGCCGAAAGCTAAGCGGGTAAAAACTACCACGCTTATGCGCGAGACCATCAATGGTCATTTCCGCACGTTTAAACCGGCGGAAATCATCTCCAAGCTAGGAGATGAATTGACGGGCATTAAAGGTGTCCCCAACTCCATCATTAAAGAGAAGGACAGAGATGTCAACATGACGGACGACCGTAAGAAATTTGAGAGTGTGTTGCATATTGTGCATAAGGCAGTGCTCAGTACCCTAACGGCCATCACTCCCGTGGCAAATAGGATGCAACGAGAAAACAAGTTCTCGTCATTGGCTAAAACCATGGACAAAGGCATCGCACTGCTAACGGCGGCAGGAAATTACTTGTCGTATAGAAGATATGAGAATGTCTTCAAGTCGGTTTGCACAGACGCCGGCAAAGAGGTGGCCCGCTCAAAGAAGGTCACAGACAATGATGGGAAAGAGTATACGCTCTTTCTGGCCCCAAAACCGATCAAAGGGAAACCTTTAGATAAAACGAAAATGTTCGGGGGTCAACTACAATACCTCTATAAAGAGGTAGAAACCGCAGCCAAGAGTGGCAAAAACATGGACGGGCAGAAGAAGCCGGAAGCCCCATGCTTCAAAAGGTCACGAGGGGATTTTCGCCCACGACGGCTCGGCAGGGGAACCAGACCGGGCTCAAACTTCAGTCAGTCTTTCCGGGGCCGGGGCGCCCGCCCCGCCTGGACCGACAACACCGCTCGCCCACTGGGCCGAGGCTTCAACTCACCGAGACCCTTCCCCGGGGGCGGGTCCAAGTAGAGGCCCAAACACAGACTTTACAAGTCCCTGCGGCCTCTAAAACCACACAAACTGTAAGCAACTTTGTGGCTGGCAATATTAATAATCATGTTTCTGAATGGAACAAAATTACCAGTCACCAAGATATTTTAAATATAGTTAAAGGTGTTCAAATTCCCTCCATACAAATTCCGGCACAAGGCAGAGTTCCTTTTCCCTATAAAATTGAACAACTGGAACGAGAGGCACTAACTGAACAGGTACACACATTTTTTGATAAAGGCATTATACAAAAAGTAACACACTGCCCAGGAGAGTTTATTTCAAACATCTTCTCGAGACCAAAACCTAACGGGGACGTTCGAATGATCCTGGATTTAACCACCCTTAATAAAATGATTGAATATCGACATTTTAAAATGTTCTCGCTAGATACGGCACGGGATCTGATTACACCAGACGCGTGGATGGCTAGTGTTGACTTACAAGATGCATACTATACGGTTCCCATAGCGGAACAACACCGGAAATTTCTCCGTTTTCTTTGGAATGGCCAACTCTATAAGTTTACCTGCATGCCGAATGGCTTAGCTTGTGCCCCTCGTTTGTTCACTAAACTGCTAAAGCCTGTGTTCTCAGTTATGGCGCGGAATGGTCACATAATGTTCCCATACATAGATGATTCCTTTATAATGGCGTCAACAGAAATTGATTGTGTAAACGCACTTTTGGATTTATGTGAATTACTCACTAAATTAGGGTTTTATGTACATCCACAAAAGTCAGTGCTTAAACCAACAAAACAACTCAAATGTTTAGGGTTTATCCTTGATACAAGATCCCTCACAGTGTCGATAACACAACAGAAACTAACTAAGTTTATGACCACAGCGAGCCAGCTTCTTAAGTTACCGAAACCTAAGATTAGACAGGTCGCAGTCCTTATCGGGATAATGATATCTTATGCACCCGCTATTCTATACGGCAAAGCCCATATTAAATCTCTAGAAATAGATAAAAACTTAGCGTTAGCATGGACTAAGGCAATTTTGAACGAAAGATGTTTATTTCTGAAGAAGGGTTACAGGATATTGGATGGTGGATGCAACTTATAGCAAATTCACCAAATCCAATCCGCATGGCGGAACCAAATACAGTAATTACCACTGACGCTTCGCTAGAAGGTTGGGGAGCCCATCGAGATGGGGTAGCAACAGGTGGTAGATGGCTAGATGATGAAAGGTCAAACCACATTAATGCGCTAGAGTTGCGTGCTATTTATCTGGGGCTACGTAGCTTAGTAAAGATCACTAAATCACAAGTTAGAATACTAACTGATAACACTACTGCTATGGCATATATCCGTAACATGGGTGGAACAAAATCAAAGCCTTGCAATCAGTTATCTAAACTGATTTGGAACTGGGCGCAGGTTCAACAAGTCTGGCTGACTGTAGCGCATATCCCAGGGTCACTAAATACATAAGAGTAGAAAATTCCATGACCATTTTGAATGGTCGCTCTCTACACCTTTGTTTAACTTCATTTGTGAAAAATGGGGTAAACCTAAAGTTGACTTGTTTGCGTCAGGCAACAATAAGAAGTTGCCCTGTTATGTTTCTTGGCATCCCGAACCGGATGCTTGGAAAGTTGATGCATTTGCTATTACCTGGGCAAATAATTATTTCTATATTTTCCCACCGTTTAGCATTATCAGCCGAGTGGTGAGAAAAATCAGCATGGAGGGGACACACGCCATACTGATAGTGCCCGATTGGGACACACAACCTTGGCTGCCAGCAGTTTCACAACTGGCAAAAGAACGTATACGATTCCCACGAAAAGTCGGGAACCTCACGCACCACGGACCGCTAGTGGTTCACGGCGACGTGTCAGCGACACCCCTATTGGCATTCCTTTTCTAAGGAAACAACTACAGCAATTTGGATTGGATAAAATTACTGAGGACAGAATAATAGCCGATGCATGGATGCCAGGCACTGTCAAAATGTACACGACATATTTAAAGAAATGGGGTGTACATTGTTTGCTAATGAAAGTGAAGCCAACAAATCCAACCATTGCACAAGTAGCCCGTTTTCTTCGTTCTCTAGAGGATGAGGGACTAGGGTTTGGGGCGGTCAATGCGGCAAGATGCGCGTTATCAATTATATTACCTAGAATTGCGGGCGAAACAGTTGGCAAACATCATGTCCTTCATTATCTACTTCGCTCAATTTATCAAAGGAATCCTCCAAAACCAAAGTATAGTCGCTTTTGGGATGTTTCTATAGTATTTAAGTTGTTTCAGGCTTGGCCTCACAACTCTTGGTTAGATATAAAACAATTAGGTTTTAAGGTTGCGGTCTTGTTACTATTGGTAACGGGACACAGAGGACAAACGATTGTTGCTTTATCCTTAACTGGATTAGAAATAGACAAGAAACAAGCTACGTTTGATTTAGCACAACTGCTCAAATCGAACACGTTAGGTGACCTGTTATCTACGGTTCATTTAGACTACTTCCCAAATGATCGGAAATTATGTGTTGTGTCAGCCATACAGGCTTATATATCCAAGACAAAGGACTTACGTGCATCACAACAACTATTAGTGAGCTTCATAAAGCCACATAATGCAATTTCAAGAGACACCCTTGCCAGATGGACAATCAGCGTGTTGAAATTGGCTGGAGTGGATACGGGCAAATACTCTTCCCACTCAACCAGAGGTGCCATGGTTTCCAAGGCACGTTTGCTCGGCATTTCTGTGAAAAGAATACTAGCGCATGCAGGCTGGAAAACAGCTAAGTCTTTTGCAAAACATTACAACAAACGACTAGAAAAGCCTACCGGCATTGCAAAGCGCCTGCTCACCAACTAACAACAATAGGTGAGAACAAAAACTTTGAATGATACAATTACTAATACAATGACAAATAAACATGTTATAATAAGAATGAATGATATTAAGGATAAAAATGAATTATGTAAAAGTCTCCCTAGCCTGAGGCTAGCCTGATGCTGTATACGAGGTAAAATAGTATAGTTATACGCGTCTTACCTGGGTATAGATGATGGATAACTGTTGTTTTCCCGAGGTATAAGCCTCGGGTAGATGTGGGCTAGGGCCCGCCCACCACACCCTACCACGTCTATTCCGTTGGTGTACCATTACGGGAAAATCATAGTATCCATTGTATTGAAAGATCATTTTTATCCTGAATAAGTAGGTAAAGATTGCTGGACCCGGATGTGCTTCCTTCTCCCTAGCCCACGTCTACCCGAGGCTTATACCTCGGGAAAACAACAGTTATCCATCATCTATACCCAGGTAAGACTCGTATAACTATACTATATATATGTATATATGTACGAATATATGCGTGTATATACATTATATATGTATATATACATATAGACACAGTGTACTGTGTCTGGTATTCAAAGCCTACGTCTGCAATCCCAGATAACACACTTGTAGATTACACCCGGCCGGTGCGCAGATTACTCAGCGCCCCGCCCCGTGTTTACCGGCGCTGGCGCTGATTGGTGTATCGACTGCAGCGGACCATCGGCTTTTAGATGGGACGGAGGCTTAGGGCGGCCCGGCGGGTAGGCGGGCGGGGGCGGCGGGCGGGTAGGCGGCCCACGGCCCGCGTGTTCGCCCCCCCCCCCCCCCCACACGGGCCAATACACGTCCTGTTAACATGACTTAAAGGCTGGCCGCCGAATTGGAACCGACATGTTATGTCTTGGGTGTATTGATCACCCTGACATTGACCCCCTGGTGGCAGTCACGTTAATTAACCCGTGCAGCGGACGTTTTAGGAACTAATGCGCGATCGCCCTCTCTCCGTGACGCCGGCCGACTCGTCCTAAAATGACGTTGTCCTCCGTCGAAGACGGGTGATCCCTGTAAGGTTCGATCTACTCAGAGACTATTATGCGATTTTTAATAATAAATATTTAGTTTTTACAAAAATTATTTCTTTTCTTTCATCAAATGTACTGTAAACGGAAAAACAAAAATCGGTTGATTTCTGTAAAAAATACCGCGTTGTTTGGTGAGTCGTTACCGGGCTGACCCCTTGTGACCTTTGTCCTCGCTGACCTAACCTACTTGGAATTGACCTCTAGCTTCCGGTGGCGCTGTACCTGGGACGGCTGGCAGGTTGATGATGCGCATGCGCGCAGGTCCACCCTGCAAGCACATGTAGGGTAATTGGCAGGGCGTTGTGACGTCACGCTATAGCTAATGAGTGGGTGGTTGATGTCGTTGCTATACCCTATTTTTTGCTGAGCACTGTGCAAGCTAATTACTAGATTGTTTGTTTGTTTGTTGTTTTACGTCCTAGCAACATCTAAGGTCATATCAGGATGGGTACCGACTTGTGACAGTGCGCACTCATGGTGACTTTATAGTGCTGTCCCACTGGGAAACCAGGCTGCCAGCACCATGACCTGATATCCCACTCAGTCACATTATCCTGACACTGAGCTAACCAGTCCTTGTCCTATCCTAATAATGCCGAGCGCCAGGCTAGGAAGCGACAAGTATCAATTTGTAAGTCATTGGTTTGAATCGACCAGGGCTCGAACCCACGACCCCACGATCTACCAGCATGGGAGATGGGCGCTCTAACTCATTCGGCCATCAGTCTGGTCTTCTAATTACTAGATAAATTTCCCCCCCCCCAAAAAAAAATTCAGCGGTCCAGTGAGTGCGCGTAACGGCCGATGAGGTGTGGGCGAGTAGGTGGCACCACGCGAGAAGGTGAGGTCATACCAGTAGATGACCTAGGCTAATGAATAGAGTTAGCTAGCCAATGACTTAATGGCTGGGGAGTAGTAAGTAGATGGGATCTTCTGGTTTATTATACTCGTATAATGGCTGATACAGCATATAAATATGTGGTGATAGAATTTGATTGCATTTATATTAAAGCTGTATTGTCCGATAAGAGCATCACATTTTCAATAGCAAGGCACTTATTTAGATATGAACTTACATATCTAACTTAGATACTGTTGCACTTATTAAGCATGTATTGCTGCATATAAGGGAATACCAAGTCAATTTAATAGAACCTGTTACTTTACTGTGGTATGGGTATGCAGGTATTGCAGGTATAGCAATACCTCAGGGAGTTTGACGCCCCTGTCCTGCAGAGCTGTAAACCACTGCTTTGTGGTACAGGTTCTTGACAGAACCGAAGGCTAAGGGAGCAAACCCTGAACAGAAAACCATGTCACTGTGGCAGCATCAAGGGTGGTTGATGTATGGATCTCCCAACATCTCCCAACCAGCCACTGCAGGGACAAATAGTTTTGCGCCTGTCTTGACATGTTCTTGCCAGAGTGAAACCTCTATTTGCTCCCCGAGAGAGTGCCGCTGGTAACTTGCAAAAGCCAGCAGCACTTCAACACTTTTGCAGGCAGCTTCTATGAAATGACATCATTCTCACAGCAGAGAGCTAAATGGAGAGCGGCAGTCAAGTAATGAAAGTAGTCTTTGTCGCATCGCGACCGACAGGATGATGATGATGACTTCACTGTTGAAGGCTATGCGTTCAGAGTTGTGACAAGCATGCCGCAATAGACTACATCACCATTCCAGCGGCACGGTGCATTGTTGAATGCGTCAAAGCTAAACAAACCCCCCGAGAAGCACATGGCACATGCTAATACACTGGGTGCAGCTATGAAATGCGCTAGTGTCAGCTCATCTCAGCTCTTGTTTGAAACATAGAATACCAACTAAAAAAATATATATAATAAATTAACATATTAATCTTTTATCCAGCATTGCATTTAGATTTAGACCAATCTCGGCACTCAGACTAGTGTTAGCGCCATAGCCAGAGTCAGTTTTACTTATTTTATTAATGTATGGTTAATGACATATGTAGAACTAGAAAATGAGTAGGGTTAATCAGATATTGGTTATATATTTCTCTGAAACAAGTGTATGTTGACACATTTGGCATTTTAATATTTAGAACAAGAATTAATAATGGTGATGTGGATATCACTGATTGTCTTGTGTGGAATTGTATGTTTCTTAGATCAAAATGTTTAACTATGGCTACTTTTGTCTTAGCTATATTCATCAGATCATTATATTGCATGCGTGCATACATGTTTATGCCAAATTGTTATGTATTTCTATTCATTTTGAATAAAATCAAAGTTTTTCTCCATGCGTATCGACAAACTCAATGGCCATTCGCATTTGCTTTGCTGCCAACGCCGTTTTCAGCACATGCACAATCGGAACCATGATCCCATCTATCAATTTGGCATGGTTACACTTCAAATGTATCCTACATTAGTCAATTTAAAAAACAGTTACTTCAAACTAAAGTAAGGTAGATAATATTAATAACAATCAACCTAATATATTCATCTCAGAAAATTACAGAAACTCAAAACCATCAGACTATGGAACTATATGTATTAAATTTAAACCGAACCGCAGAGTAGTTTATATATATACAGATATATTGTTGTAGGGGGAATTTACGGACTGGCAACATCTAAGGTCATACCAGGACGGGAATCGACTTGTGACAGTGTGCACTCGTGGAGACTTAAATGTGCTACCCCACTAGGAGACCAGGCTTCCGGCACCATGACCTCATATCCCACTCAGTCACAGTATCCTGACATTGAACTAACGAGTCCTTGCACTATCCTAATAATGCCAAGCGCCAGGCTGGACATGACAAGTATCAATTTTCTAAATCATTGGTTTGACTCGACCGGCAATCAAACTCCCGACTTTCAGTGTGGAAAGCTTGCGCTCTCCTGATTCGGCAATCACGTCCTGTAGCGATATAAGAATTATATGAGTATAATAGCCAGGAATACACCACCTGCTCCCCAGTACTCTCCCAGTCATCGACTGCTGGAGTCTTGAATAGTCATCTGCTGCTTCAGCCTAGTCAACCTCAGCTCCGATCGTGGCGGCACCCGTAGCTCAGGCAGTAGAGTGTCCACCTTTGAAAGTGTCGGTCATCCTATCGATTCTGCTCAGTGGACCCATTTTCAGTTTGGGTTATTTTCCATTCCAACCAGTGGTGCACAACTGGTTCACCAAAGGCTGTGGTATGTGCTGTCCTGTCTGCAGGAAAGTGCATATAAAAGACCCCTTACTGCTTATCGGAAAGAGTAGCCTATGTGGTGGCAGCGGGTTTCCTCTAAAGAAATATGTCAGAATGACCATATGTTTGAACCCCCAATAGGCAATGATAAAAAATCAATGTGCTCTAGAGGCGTCATTAAATAAAAGAAGCTTTTGTGGTGGCACCACTCACTTCACACTGTAACCGCCACTTACTGTATGGCTATATATATATATATATATATATATATATGTATATATATATATATATATATATATGCATACATACATATAGCGGGTGTGAGGGTGTGTGGGTGAGTGTAGAGATGGGGGATGCTGCCATTCACACTGTAACCGTCACTTACTGTACCGCTATATATATATGAGCCTGTCTCAAAAGGTGATGACTCTTTTTTGTTGTGTCCGTTGTAACGATTGACACAAAACAGCACAGAAACGGTTACACTGAAAATACAAGGACATTTGCTTCAAATATGTATTCTATTGGGATTATGAAACACCATGTAAAAAACAAATCAGTTTATCCTGAGCAAATGCATAAGCAGATAGTATGTTGATCGTTACAATGGACAGAGTTTTGTCCCATATTGCTTACCACCTTTTGAGACACTCTCAAATGTCACAATGACCATATGTTTGAACCCCCAATAGCCGATGATTTTTGTTGTTGAAGATTTATACTGCCTAACATGGATAAGCCTGAATAGGCTTGTTTTCACCATTAGACAGTTTGTCGATAGAAAGCCGCGAGCCTACACTTTTACCGACCCAAGGGATTTTTTACCTCCCACACCACATAGACATGGTATGAGAGCAACTGGCCTTTGATGACGCTGTAAGTTATACACAGCGGTGGAAATCCAAATTGACAGAGGTGGGGGCACAGGGAATCGAACCACTGACCTTCAGATTAGGAGTCCGACCTAGAAAAAAGTCAGACACTCTAACCACTCCGCCACAGAGAACACCACCGATGATAAAAACCAATGTGCTCTAGAGGCGTCATTAAATAAAAGAAGCTTTTGTGGCAGCACCACATACATATAAAGGGTGTGAGGGTGTGTGGGTGAGTGTAGAGATGGGGAGATGCGGCCATTCACCCTGTAATGACTGTGATAATGGCACTTGAGGTGGGTTGGGTGGGCTGTGATTGGTTGTTACAATGCTGGATTGTGGGAAGGTGAATGGGTACTTGCCGTTCTCCACGGCCCAGGAATGACGACAACCAACGAGAACTAAGCACTCTTCCACTGTGCTGATTCAGCAAAACATTTTTTATTAACTTTTTTTTTTAATATTAAAGATAATGCCAAGGGGTCCAACACTTTCACTATGTCTACATACAATTTAAAAGACAAGGTTTAGACTTTGCATAATTCATCATCATCATCATGCTGTCGGTCGCGATGTGACAAAGACCGCTTTCATTACTTGACTGCCACGCTCCATTTAGCTCTCTGCTGTGAGAGTTACGTCCATGACTCGGTCTTAATGTCTCTCAGCTTCAGGTTTCTCTTGATGGTATCTTTGAACCGGAGACGGGGGTGCCCTCTCTTTCTGTAGCCAGAAGACAGTTGAGAATAGAGGATCTGCTTTGGTAGCCTGTCTGATGACATCCTCATGAGGTGTCCAGTCCACCGGAGATTCTTTTTGATCAGAAGATCTTCCATAGAGGGCAGCCCCATCCGTTCGAGTATTTCCTTATTCGTCACTTTGTCCTTCCAGGTTAGCCTCATGATTGAACGCAGATGTCGCATCATGAAGGCATGCAGCTTTTTCACCTGCTGTCTGTACACTGTCCAGGCCTCGGCTCCGTATAGTAGGGTGGATAGCACGATTGCGTGGTAGATCTTACCTTTGACCCGAATGGACACATGGTGGTTGTTCCAGAGTCTCTGGCGTAGTCGGCCGAAAGATGCGCTAGCCTTGGCCATCCTCCTCTGTATCTCAGCATCAATGCGTCCATCACTTGATATAGTGCTTCCGAGATAGGTGAATTCCGGAACAGAGTTCAGCTTGTTTCCGTCAACCATGATCTCCTCCTCTCGGGTTCTTGTAGAGTTGGGTTGGTACAGCACCTCCGTCTTCTTGATGTTAATTTTCAGGCCAAACTTCTTTGATGCATCGGAGAAAGCGTCCACTATTTTCTGGGTCTCTTCAGCAGAGTGGGCAACCAGTGCACTGTCATCTGCGAATAGTAGCTCTCTCACCAGTTTTGAATGTATTGGGTGTCAGTCCCCGCTGACACTCAAACACATTTTACTAAGTTGCATTGATTTTTTGGCCCTGCGCCAACGGTTCTACACTGCAGACAGTATGCATGACCTTTTTACTAAGGTAAAACAGGAAAACATTTTAGCCTTTTTGAGGGCAGCTGGACTGTACCACCTCATATAGTTTACTAAATAGATTCTATCAATTATTAATAAAACTTTTCTTTTTCTATGGGAATTTGTTTCCCTTGACCACAAATATATGATTGTGAGCTTTCTAATTTACTAATTGTCTATTGGCACATAATTGATTGTCTGCTTTTACATGTAAAAGCGATGGTTTGAACAAAAAACAAACATTTCTCGCCGTCAATATGGCCTATGCTGCCGACACGGCGTAAAGCAACCACCAATCAATCAATCAGATACTGCTTCCTTTATTAAGCATTTGTTGCCACATAGAAGGAACTAATGAATAAATTTAAGAGAACCTGTTTGCATTTCAAATATCTCAAAAGTTTGCCATTTCAAATAAAAGTTACTGCAAAGTAAAGTAAGGTAGATTATAGCAATCAATTTAATATATTTATCTCAGAAAAATGACGGAAAGTTAAAACCATCGGACTATGCAACTTTAATCAATAAGCCACATAGACAGGTAGGTGTGGATAGGGTAATGGCATTAGGGAGCCGAGGTGGTGTAATGGTTAGCACACTAGCCCCGGAATGCAAGAGACGTGGGTTCTAATCCTATTTCCCATTTTCATCTCACCCCAATGACATAAGGAATACACGGTACCATCACGTGACTAGAACTTTTAAGAACACTTGTATCAATTCCAAGCCACCAATCTGCATTGCAAGGCTCTTAACAGGATAGGGCCGGGAGGACCCACAAACACACAAGTGAAACTCCTCAACTTGACGGCATCTCGCCTATAAAATGATCGCTGTTCCCATGGTACCACCACAGGTGGCTAGTTGGTGTGCATTTCGCTCAGCCCCATTGGCTTAACTATTGAAATAGCTTTAGGCTTTGGTCTAATGGAAGCTGCATCCATTCATAAGAAAGATAGTAATTGAGAATAATCCAGCAAGGCGCCCATGCCAAGGTGGATCCATGCCACATTCTATTCACATTCCATTCTCATTCCATTCTCATTCCATCCACATTCCATCCACATTCGATCCACATTCGATCCACATTCGATCCACATTCGATCCACATTCGATCCACATTCGATCCACATTCGATCCACATTCGATCCACATTCGATCCACATTCGATCCACATTCGATCCACATTCGATCCACATTCGATCCACATCCTATCCACATCCTATCCACATCCTATCCACATCCGATGCACATTCTATCCACATTCTATCCACATTCTATCCACATTCTATCCACATTCTATCCACATTCTATCCACATTCTATCCACATTCTATCCACATTCTATCCACATTCTATCCACATTCTATCCACATTCTATCCACATTCTATCCACATTCTATTCACATTCTATTCACATTCTATTCACATTCTATTCACATTCTATCCACATTCTATCCACATTCTATTCACATTCTATCCACATTCTTCTCACATTCTATCCACATTCTATCCACATTCAATTCACATTCAATCCACATACTATCCACATATTATGCACATATTATCCACACACTATCCACATACTATCCACATTCTATCCACATTCTATCCACATTCCATTCACATTCCATTCACATTCCATCCACATTCTATTCACATTCTAATCACATTCTATTCACATTCTATCCACATTCTATTCACATTCTAATCACATTCTATTCACATTCTATCCACATTCTATTCACATTCTATCCACATTCTATTCACATTCTATCCACATTCTATCCACATTCTATCCACATTCAATCCACATTCTATCCACATTCAATTCACATTCAATCCACATATTATCCACATATTATCCACATACTATCCACATTCTATCCACATTCTATCCACATTCCATTCACATTCCATTCACATTCCATCCACATTCTATTCACATTCTAATCACATTCTATTCACATTCTATCCACATTCTATTCACATTCTAATCACATTCTATTCACATTCTATCCACATTCTATTCACATTCTATCCACATTCTAATCACATTCTATTCACATTCCATCCACATTCCATCCACATTCCATTCACATTCCATTCACATTCCATTCACATTCCATTCACATTCCATTCACATTCCATTCACATTCCATTCACATTCCATCCACATTCCATTCACATTCTATTCACATTCTATTCACATTCTATTCACATTCTATTCACATTCTATTCACATTCCATTCACATTCTATCCACATTCTATTAACATTCTATTTACATTCAATCCACATTCTATCCACATTCTATCCACATTCCATTCATATTCCATTCACATTCTATTCACATTCTATTCACATTCTTTCCACATTCTATTCACATTCTATCCACATTCTATCCACATTCTATCCACATTCTATCCACATTCTATTCACATTCTATTCATATTCTATTCACATTCCATTCACATTCTCTTCACATTCTATTCACATTCTATTCCTAACCAGCAAATGCTTTAAATTAACTCGTTAGCAGCAGCTTCTAACAATGACCAAAATCTTTCTTTTTCGCGCCAGCTTTTTTCCCCCTCATTTGGCAAAAAGTGTCTGGATCAATTTAAACTTGTATTTTTGAGCGAATCTTTGTTATCTTTTCTCCTTTTGACGCAGAAAGAAAAGATGTTTGCATTAAGCAGGTTGCTGCTTTGTTGAGTTACCAGAGGGTGGTTATTGTCCACAGAAACTTGATGGAGGAGCCTCCACTGTATCCTGCTTGGTGATGTCTGCATTGAGGATTCTTTGTTGTTGTTAAAACTCAATGAATTTACATACAGAGCGACGAATAATGAGATGGGAAATGGTCTGGATTGAATATGCAATAGGGCTGGCTGGTTGGTTGTTTTTTTGTATACATTTGTAAAAACTCGGTAATTAATGTGATTAGATTCCAGTGCCAGGTGTGTCATTAATGTCAACTACTAAGTTTATGTGGCATTGTTAAAGTTGTATAGTCCGATGGCTTTGAGTTTCTATCATTTTCTGAGATAAATATATGACCTTACATAAAACTTGAAGTAATTTTGATTTAAAATGGCTGACTAGTAACTTTGGAGATATTTGAAGTGTAAACATGCTAAATTAATTTTGGCATGCTTGGCAAAACTCTGACTCCATAGACTTTAGCCATAACATGTTCTATTAAATTGACATGTTATTCCCTTATATGTGGCAATGCTTAATAAGCGCTCCTTGGATATGTAGGTTCAAATATACATGGGTCAGGATCACGAAAAGAGGCCAATTGGTGGAAGTTGTCGGCGTCGAGCATGGATGTCGGCGTCAATCGGTATAATTATAATTTAGCATTGACATAGGTGTTGGAAAGTCTTAAAATTTATCATGAATGCAAAGGTCAAGAAAATACAACAACCTGATTTGTTTCTAGGATAATTTAATATAAAACAAAGAAATGCACGAGACTTTAAGAATTGCGACGCCGACATCTGTTAAAGTTGTCGGTGTCGATCATTGGATGTCGGCGTCGATCAGTATAATTATGATTTAGCATTGACAGAGATGTTGGAAAGTCTTTAAATTTATCCTGAATGTAAAGGTCGAGAAAATAAAACAACCTGATTTGTTTCTAGGATAATTTAATATGAAACAAAGAAATGCACTACACATTTAAGAATTGCGACGCCGACATCTTCACTTGACCACCGATTGGCCCGTTTTCGTGAGGCTGACTCACATACACATTTTGCTTTTGAAGATTTGATGATTTCATCGCACTATGCAGCCTTAACGAGTGCATCAGTATTTAAGTTAGATATGTAGAATCAAATGTAGGTCAGTATTTTCGTTTTGAAGATTTGATGATTTCATCGGCCTATGCAGCTTAAAAATGACAGGTGAATTTACGAACACGCAATAACTATTGGATTTACGAACCCACCTTCTGTTGTATTACAGAATCCGCACAGAGAAGAAGGGCGGGGCGTGGTGCCCGAAGATGCAGATCAAACAAGGTGTTTACGAATACATCCAGGTTGACCTTGGAGAGCTGAAGGTCATCACCCTAGCGGAAACTCAAGGTCGATTTGGTAATGGTCAGGTAAGTCGACGTGTTTTTTTGTTGTTTTTGTTGTTGTACATTAGTTGTTTAAGCAGGGGAAATTTCAGTCACAGACGACTGGTCTTCCTCATTCCACTGCTCCTTGCCCTATCCTAGTAATGCCGAGCATCTGGCTAGGAAGTGACAAGTATAAATTTTGAAGTCATTGGTTTGACTTGACCTGTATTCGAACCCACGATCTACCAACACGGGAGACAGACGCTCTAACTCATTCGGCCATCCCGTCTTGTTGCATATTTAATAATATTATAATGGGAAATATCAAAGCATTTCTGTTGGATTTTGTTTTAAAATTGAAATTAAAGCAAAAGAATTTTGTTTTGTTTTGGTAACTCAATTTTATTCATATATATCTTTTGTCAGCAGCATAGCACTTGTCTTCCAGCCGTAAATGTTACAGATATATAGTGTAACATTTAGAACTTTACATATTTTTCTTGTTGATCATCATGAATGTGGACATCAGAAAACAAGAAATGATAGATCCGTATAAGTGTGCCCATTATACCTTTTCACTGAATCTGACTGAACAGATTTGATTTTTGTTTGTTTGTTTGTTTGTTTGTTTGTTTAACGACTCCCCAGCACAAAAAGTAAACTTCGACTATTGGGGTTATATAGATTTGAATAAAAACTGCTCCAATATTTCGCCCAGAATAATCGGCTTTCAATGTTTTGACTTTTATTTGGCGTAGTGGTGTTGAATTCGCATAGAAAGTCCAAACAAAGGTTTTTCTCTAAAAGCATTTTTTTTCCAATAATAATGACATTGTTATCTGACTCAAGCGTTATCTCTGCGACAAGTAAATTGCACACGACAATCATTTGTCAGCTTGACAGCGAGTTACAGCCACTTGGGTAAAGACATGACAAGGACGTGATAAAGACGTGACAAGCACGCGATGCTACCTGACAAGGAGCAGATAAAAATGACGCGACAAGGACCAGCTAAATATATGATATGACGTCACAAAGATGCGTTAGAGTCGTGACAAGGATATCACAACACTGTGCGAAGTCGTGATGAGACATACCAATCAATGACGTGACAAATGACGTGACATGGGGATAATGAAGATGTGACACTGACGTGGTAAACATTTGAAAGACGCGCTAAGCATGTATTTAATACGTTATAAAGACGTAGCAATGACTTGATCAAGACGTGACAATGTCAAGACAATGACGTGATAACATTGTGAGAAAGACGTGATAAGAGGTAACAATGACGTGACAAATACGTGATAAACACGTGTTAAAGACCTGATAACGATGTGACAATGACATGACTAATGATGCGCTAAAAGGTGATATGTACGTAGTAGGACGTGACAATGACCTAATAAAGACATACATTACAGGACAATGACCTGATAATGACGTGCTAAATACGTAATATAAGATGATACAGCCATAATAAGCACGTGATAACGATGTGACAACGACGTACTAATGACGTGCTAAAAGGTGATATGTACGTAGTAGGACGTGACAATGACCTAATAAAGATGTACATTACAAGACAATGACCTGATAATGACGTGCTAAATACGTGCTAAAAGATGATAACAGCAGTAATAAGCACGTGATAAAGATCTGATAACGATGTGACAATGACGTACTAATGACGTGCTAAAAGGTGATATGTACGTAGTAGGACGTGACAATGACCTAATAAAGACGTACCTGATAATGACGTGCTAAATACGTGCTAAAAGATGATAACAGCAGTAATAAGCACGTGATAAAGATCTGATAACGATGTGACAATGACGTACTAATGACGTGCTAAAAAGGTGATATGTACGTAGTAGGACGTGACAATGACCTAATAAAGACGTACCTGATAATGACGTGCTAAATACGTGCTAAAAGATGATAACAGCAGTAATAAGCACGTGATAAAGATCTGATAACGATGTGACAATGACGTACTAATGACGTGCTAAAAAGGTGATATGTACATAGTAGCACATGACAATGACCTAATAAAGACGTACATTACAAGACAATGACCTGATAATGACGTGCTAAAGACGTGATAACAGATTATACAGCCATAATAAGTACGTGACAACGCGGTAAAGATGTGAAAAGACGTGATAAAGAAGCGACACACGATGTGGCCATCTAAAGACAGGCGTGGAAAGTTAAAATTGTATAGTCTGCTGAAAGCATACAATTTTGTTCAACAAAAACCAAACTTGATTTGATCCTACATATCGAACTTAGATACTGGAGCACTTATCAAGCATTTGCTTCTATCAAGAAGGGAATCTATTAAGAAGTTGCTACTGCTGAAGCCTATGGTATATAGCACTTCAAAATTTGCTTTGCAGCCTTTCATTCCATTGTCTCCAAGCTTAGCCATTTGCATAATAAATGTTACTTCAAATTAAAGTCAAGTCTATTGAAATTAGACTACTAATGTGGCAAAAACAAATCTGGCAAAAACTCAAAAACATCGAACCATGCAATTTTAAGGCACGTGAGAACGTGTTGTCTTCACTGTTACAGAAGATGCTGTCTTTAACATTCCTAGAATGTGGTATCTTTACTGTTGCTATGCAACTTTAAGGCACATCAGAAGATGCTGTCTTTACCATTACTATACAAAGTTGAGGCACATCAGAATGTGGTATGTTTACTGTTGCTATGCAACTTTAAGGCACAGCAGAATATGCTGTCTTTACCATTACTATACAAGTTAAGGCACATCAGAATGTGGTATCTAAATGTGGTATCTTACGTTGCTATCAACTTAAGCCATCGGAATATGCTGCCTTTACCATTACTATACAAGTTAAGGCACATCAGAATGTGGTATCTTTACTGTTGCTATGCAACTTTAAGGCACATCAGAAGATGCTGTCTTTACCATTACTATACAAGTTAAGGCACATCAGAATGTGGTATGTTTACTGTTACTATTCAACTTTAAGACGCATCGGAATATGCTGCCTTTACCATTACTATACAAGTTGAGGCACATCAGAATGTGGTATCTTTACTGTTGCTATGCAACTTTAAGGCACAGCAGAATATGCTGTCTTTACCATTACTATACAAGTTAAGGCACATCAGAATGTGGTATCTTTACTGTTGCTATGCAACTTTAAGGCACATCAGATTGGGTATCTTTACTGTTACCTCCGAGTAATCTTGGGTTTAACCCCAAACCCATTAAGAGGGCGTTCTGTCAGACGTCGTGAAGGCATCACCATCTGGGAAGCATTTACAAATCTGAGAAGAATAGCAAAGTGGCGGGCGACATTTAAGAGCGACCTTCTTAATGTAAAACCAGCAGGTTCAGCCAGGGCTGTCTGAGTAGACTGTGTCAGGACTTCAAGGAGCACAAACTCAATACAGTAAAACCTCTCTAAATTGACCGACCTTGGGACTGACTTTAAATGGTCCATTTAGGGAGGTGGTCGGTTGAGGGAGTTTTAAATTGTTTGTACAATGGCATGATATAGGCGATCATTTGGGACACAAATAAAGTGATCAATATAGGGGAGTGGTCGATCTGTGGAGGTGGTCGGTTAGAGAGGTTTTAGAGTATATACCTGACAATTGGGGTGACGGTGGGACAGCTGGAACCATAGAACAATAGAAAGTTAGATCAGATATTCACCCCTGTCCACAGTAGGGGTGAATGACAACCATGTCTAAATCCAAGCAAAACCTGCTTTTGTGTAAACAAGATTTGGAGCTCCTGGTTCCAGTGTCCAGCGTTTATCTATATTGGCATAAACGTGATGAAATGAAAGAGAATGCAAACAAAACAAGATGGAAGTCATAGAATGCTCTCCTTTCAACTACAAAAGTCTATTAATCTATATGATTTAATAAATTCTTCACTCCAAAGGTAGAAGGTTATGGTAGACATGTCTTTGAACAATACAATTAGCATATTACCGTATATTGCAAATTCATATTATGGTCGATATGTCTTTGAACAATACATTTAGCATATGATATTGCAAAATCATATTACGGTAGATATGTCTTTGAACAATGCATTTAGCATATGATATTGCAAATTTATATTATGGTAGCTATGTCTTTGAATAATACATTTAGCATATATTGCAAATTCATATTGTGGTAGATATGTCTTTGAACAATACATTTAGTATATTATATTGCAAATTCATATTACGGTAGATATGTCTTTGAACAATACAATTAGCATATTATATTGCAAATTCATATTGCGGTAGATACATCTTTGAACAATACCCATAGCATATGATATTTCAAATTCATATGGCTATGTTCATTACCCAGTCTTTCGACACTTTTTCTATAAGGATGATTAGCAATCCTGTCATAGCGCTGCGGAAGTAATGCCATGTCCACATATGCACCATTGATAAAGCACTAATATATTCCAATGTTCCAACTGCCTAGAGCCAGACACGATGGCAGAGTGAGTAATGCACCTGGATATTACATCAATCCCCGACAGAGTCAACTTAAGATTTCCCTGACCCTTGTTGCCAGCATGTCTGGCACTACGCATTACTAGGATAGGTCAAGCACTGGTTGGGCCAATACGAGTTGAGTAGGATTGATTGCTTCTTGGAGTTTCACATCCTGGAAACATGGTTGAGTGGCATGTCGAGTCACAATGCAGGCAGAATGGTACCCCACTGATGCAGCACTATGAAGACACTATCAAAGCGCACTTATCCTCACGGGACCTATACTAGAACGTTAGACCGTAATACACCGAACCAATACGCCGCCAAAACACCGAGCATATAAAGCGTAACCCTTAGAGACAAAGATCATTGGTTGCCATGGTAACAGGCTACGTCCATGACAACGAGGCGGATGTTGACATGACGTATTAAGAATTCATCAGGGGGGTGTCGGCCTTTGTCGGCCTCAGTTCGGCGTCGGCTCTGACCCCCCTGGTGGCGCTTCTCAGAACCAACAGCATTCCGCTGCGTTCTGGCCTCTCCAAGCACCAATAGTGTCATCACGTGGTGACACTCTTCTACGGTTTTTCTGAGGATTCATTTTGTGTCGTCTGCAGCAGCCGCAAGCAGTTAAGCAATAAGCGGGCTCTCCAAGCAGATGCTGGCTCCTTGCACAGACAGTGCTTGGAGAGTGCGTGGCTGCGCAGCATCAGTTTGATTCTCCAAGCAGATGATGGCTCCTTGCATAGACTGTGCTTGGAGAGTGTGTGGCTTTGCGGTGCCAATTCAGTTCTCCAAGCAGATGATGGCTTCTTGCACAGACGGTGCTTGGAGAGTGCGTGGCTGCGCATCACCAGTTTGATTCTCCAAGCAGATGCTGGTCCCTTGCACAGACAGTGCTTGGAGAGTGTGTGGCTTTGCGGTGCCGATTCAGTTCTCCAAACAGATGCTGGCTTCTTGCACAGACTGTGCTTGGAGAATGCGTGGCTGCGCGGTGCCAGTTCGGACCTTTGCCGCCAGTTGGCGTTGTATTTGTGTAGTAAGTAGTCCCTCATCGCGGCGAACTAACCAGCAACTGTGGCCGTGTCTGGACAGTTTGTAGTAACTCACAGCGGGAACAATATACGCAATAAGTGCTTACATCCACCAGGAACCAGAGGACAACCCAATCCATCATCAGTAACCCCACACATAGGCCACAAAGCACCCATGGCCGGTTAGCCATGTTTGTTTAAAGCCTAATCATGGGGTCAGTGTCGCTGACTATGTGTGTGTGTGTTTTTGTGTTTGTTGTTGCTTTACGTCCTAGAAACATCTAAGGTCCTATCAGGACGGGTACCGACTTGTGACAGTGCGCACTCATGGCGACTTTATAGTGCTGTCCCACTAGGAAACCAGTATGTAGAAGTTTGGATCCTTGTCAGTAAGATGGCTCAGTAGGCCTGAGGTTTCAGGCCTTTTTTTGTTTGTTTGTTGGGGTTTTACATCTTAGCAACATAAAAGGTCATACCAGGAAATTATTGACTTGCGACAGTGCACAATCATGGCGGTTTAATAGTGCTGTCCCACTAGGAGACCAGGCTACCATGACATGATATCCCACTCAGTTACAATATCCTGATACTCAGCTGACCAGTCCTTGCCCTATCCTAGTAATGCTGAGCACCAAGCTAGGTAGCGACAAGTATCAATTTTGTAAGTCATTGGTTTGACATGGCTGGGATTTGTAGTTGTGACCTTCCGCATGGGAAGCCTGCGCTCTTACTGATTTGGCCACCGCGTCCGGTCGACCTCATTTAGAAATCAGTACCCAGGCAGAATTGACTCAGTGAAAGGCGCTTTGATTGAGCATTTATACATTACATAGTTACAAGGTTAAGGGCGCATTCCTTACACGCGGTATGCGGTATGCGAATGCGAATGCGACAAAAAATCGGAATGCCTCGAAACCTATGAGCTACATTCCTTACACGCGGTATGTGAATGCGAATGCGAATGCGTTTTTCCGATCGGTCCATGTAGCGATCGGTGCAGCATGCGGCATGCGGCAAGCGGGGTGCGAATAGAAACCTGATTCTGATGTGTCCATTAGTTTAACACTAGGAGAGGCGACTGAGCATTACGGAACAGCCTAGAGGGGTGCCGTGTACATAGTGATTAGTGTGTGCTTATAAGGGGGAAGGAGGTGGGAAGGTGAGAAAGCCGTGAGGGGAAGAGAGAGGAGGGGAGAAAGCCGAGGGGAGGATGGCAGGGAGGTGAGAAAGCAGTGAAGGGAAGAGAGAGGAGGGGAGAAAGCCGAGGGAAAGCTACCAGATTCACAGAAATATGAATACTTATCTATAAATTGGCAATAATATAGCCAGTTGTGTGCCGCATGCCGCATACCGCGTGTAAGGAATCATGCCATTCGCATACCGCATGCCGCATGCCACATACCGCATACCGCGTGTAAGGAATGCCTGCTTTAGGCTGTTTTTGTAAATTGTTGACAGAGGATTAGGACAGTTAAAGGTTTAGGGCAGTTAGAGCTTAAGGGCAGTTAGAGGTTTAAGGCAGTTAGAGGCTTAGGGCAGTTGGAGGTTTAGGGCAGTTGGAGGTTTAGGGCAGTTGGAGGTTTAGGGCAGTTAGAGCTTTAGGACAGTTAGAGGTTTAGGGCAGTTAGAGGTTAAGGGCACTTAGAGGTTTAGGGCAGTTAGAGGTTTAAGGCAGTTAGAGGCTTAGGGCAGTTGGAGGTTAAGGGCAGTTGGAGGTTTAGGGCAGTTGGAGGTTTAGGGCAGTTAGAGGTTAAGGGCACTTAGAGATTTAGAGCAGTTAGAGGTTTAAGGCAGTTAGAGGCTTAGGGCAGTTGGAGGTTTAGGGCAGTTGGAGGTTTAGGGCAGTTGGAAGTTTAGGGCAGTTAGAGGTTTAAGGCAGTTAGAGGTTTAGGGCAGTTAGAGGTTTAGGGCAGTTAGAGGTTTAGGGCAGTTAGAGGTTAAGGGCACTTAGAGGTTTAGGGCAGTTAGAGGTTTAAGGCAGTTAGAGGCTTAGGGCAGTTAGAGGTTAAGGGCACTTAGAGGTTTAGGGCAGTTAGAGGTTAAGGGCACTTAGAGGTTTAGTGCAGTTAGAGCTTAAGGGCAGTTAGAGGTTTAGGGCAGTTAGAGGTTTAGGGCAGTTAGAGGCTTAGGGCAGTTAGAGGTTTAGGGCAGTTAGAGGTTAAGGGCAGTTAGAGGTTAAGGGCACTTAGAGGTTTAGGGCACTTAGAGGTTTAGGGCAGTTAGAGGTTTAGGGCAGTTAGAGGTTAAGGGCACTTAGAGGTTTAGGGCAGTTAGAGGTTAAGGGCACTTAGAGGTTTAGGGCAGTTAGAGGTTAAGGGCACTTAGAGGTTTAAGGCAGTTAGAGGTTTAGGGCAGTTGGAGGTTTAAGGCAGTTAGAGGTTTAGGGCAGTTAGAGGTTTAGGGCAGTTAGAGGTTAAGGGCAGTTAGAGGTTTAGGGCACTTAGAGGTTTAGGGCAGTTAGAGGCTTAGGGCAGTTAGAGGTTAAGGGCACTTAGAGGTTTAAGGCAGTTGGAGGCTTAGGGCAGTTAGAGGTTAAGAGCACTTAGAGGTTTAGGGCAGTTAGAGGTTAAGGGCACTTAGAGGTTTAAGTCAGTTGGAGGTTTAGGGCAGTTAGAGGTTTAGGGCAGTTAGAGGTTTAGGGCAGTTAGAGGTTTAGGGCAGTTAGAGGTTTAGGGCAGTTAGAGGTTTAGGGCAGTTAGAGGTTTAGGGCACTTAGAGGTTTAGGGCAGTTAGAGCTTTAGGACAGTTAGAGGTTTAGGACAGTTAGAGCTTTAGGACAGTTAGAGCTTTAGGGCACTTAGAGGTTAAGGGCACTTAGAGGTTAAGGGCAGTTAGAGGTTAAGGGCAGTTGGAGCTTTAGCACAGTTAGAGGTTTAGGGCAGTTAGAGGTTTAAGGCAGTTAGAGGTTTAGGGCAGTTGGAGATTTAGGACAGTTAGAGGTTTAGGGCAGTTAGAGGTTAAGGGCACTTAGAGGCTTAGGACAGTTAGAGGTTAAGGGCAGTTGGAGGTTTAGGGCAGTTAGAGGTTTAAGGCAGTTCGGGGATTTAGGGGGTGATCAGACGCGGTGACTGAATTGGTAGAATTTTAATAGAATTTTATTCGACTTTAACAAAATAAACATTGTCAGCAGACCAATGGAACCCAGCAGAATGGCACTGTGGAACTGTCCGAGTCTGCGCTCAACGGCAGGTTGTTTGTGGGTTTAGTTCTGCTGTGCTCTGATTCTTCCCCGATGTGTGGCGCTGTGCGGCGGACCCGCCTTGGGCCGGGTACCAGGCTGGGGTACCGGGTACCAGGCTGCTCCGTGTGGGGGCGCTCTGACCGACTGAGCCAGCCGTCGGACATGAGGTGTGGGTGTGGGTGGGGGTAGGGGGTGGGGGGGGGGTGTCTGGGATTTCCGGATCCCCCCCCCCGACAAGTTTCGGAATCCTCCCAAACCAAATAGTTAAATAAAGGGAACCAATCAATGATAATTTAAGAAATATGATTATTTCAGGTCGTAAAATGCTTCTTACATAATTTTGGAACCGCTCTGTATGCATGGGGAACCGGTCCCTTTAGTTGAAACCCCCTCCCTCCATCTGGAACCCACTCCCTCTAGTTGGAACCGCCACCCTCTAGTTGGAACCTCCACCCTCTAGTTAGAACCTCCACCCTCTAGTTAGAACCTCCACCCTCTAGTTAGAACCTCCACCCTCTAGTTGGAACGTCCACCCTCTAGTTGGAACCTCCACCCTCTAGTTAGAACCTCCACCCTCTAGTTAGAACCTCCACCCTCTAGTTAGAACCGCCACCCTCTAGTTAGAACCTCCACCCTCTAGTTGGAACCTCCACCCTCTAGTTGGAACGTCCACCCTCTAGTTGGAACCTCCACCCTCTAGTTGGAACCTCCACCCTCTAGTTGGAACCTCCACCCTCTAGTTGGAACCTCCACCCTCTAGTTAGAACCTCCACCCTCTAGTTAGAACCTCCACCCTCTAGTTAGAACCTCCACCCTCTAGTTAGAACCTCCACCCTCTAGTTGGAACCTCCACCCTCTAGTTGGAACCTCCACCCTCTAGTTGGAACCACCACCCTCTAGTTGGAACCTCCACCCTCTAGTTAGAACCTCAACCCTCTAGTTAGAACCTCCACCCTCTAGTTGGAACCTCCACCCTCTAGTTGGAACCTCCACCCTCTAGTTGGAACCTCACCCTCTAGTTGGAACCTCCACCCTCTAGTTGGAACCTCACCCTCTAGTTGGAACCTCACCCTCTAGTTGGAACCTCCACCCTCTAGTTGGAACCTCCACCCTCTAGTTGGAACCTCCACCCTCTCTAGTTGGAACCTCCATCCTCTAGTTGGAACCTCCACCCTCTAGATGGAACCTCCACCCTCTAGTTGGAACCTCCACCCTCTAGTTGGAACCATCACCCTCTAGTTGGAACCTCCACCCTCTAGTTGGAACCTCCACCCTCAAATGGATCCTCCACCCTCTAGTTGGAACCGCCACCCTCTAGTTGGAACCTCCACCCTCTAGTTGGAACCTCCACCCTCTAGGTGGAACCTCCACCCTCTAGGTGGAACCTCCTCCCTCTAATTGGAACATCCACCCTCTAGTTGGAATCACCACCCTCTAGTTGGAACCGCCACCCTCTAGTTGGAACCGCCACCCTCTAGTTGGAACCTCCACCCTCTAGTTGGAACCTCCACCCTCTAGTTGGACCCTCCACTCTCTAGTTGGAACCTCCACCCTCTAGTTTGAACCTCCACCCTCTAGTTGGAACATCCACCCTCTAGTTGGAACCGCCACCCTCTAGTTGGAACCTCCACCCTCTAGTTGGAACCACCACCCTCTAGTTGGAACCTCCACCCTCTAGTTAGAACCTCCACCCTCTAGTTAGAACCTCCACCCTCTAGTTGGAACCTCCACCCTCTAGTTGGAACCTCACCCTCTAGTTGGAACCTCATCCTCTAGTTCGAACCTCCACCCTCTAGTTCGAACCTCCACCCTCTAATTCAAATAACCACCCTCTAGTTGGAACCGCCACCCTCTAGTTCGAACCTCAACCCTCTAGTTGGAACCTACCCCTCTAGTTGGAAGCTCACCCTCTAGTTGGAACCTCCAGCCTCTAGTTGGAACCTCCACCCTCTAGTTGGAACCTCCACACTCTAGTTGGAACCTCCACCCTCTAGATGGAATCTCCACCCTCTAGTTGGAACCTCCACCCTCTAGTTGGAACCGCCACCCTCTAGTTGGAACCTCCACCCTCTAGTTGGAACCTCCACCCTCAAATGGATCCTCCACCCTCAAATGGATCCTCCACCTTCTAGTTGGAACCGCCACCCTCTAGTTGGAACCTCCACCCTCTAGTTGGAACCTCCACCCTCTAGTTGGAACCACCACCCTCTAGTTGGAACCGCCACCCTCTAGTTGGAACCGCCACCCTCTAGTTGGAACCGCCACCCTCTAGTTGGAACCTCCACCCTCTAGTTGGAACCTCCACCCTCTAGTTTGAACCTCCACCCTCTAGTTTGAACCTACACCCTCTAGTTGGAACATCCACCCTCTAGTTGGAACCGCCACCCTCTAGTTGGAACCTCCACCCTCTAGTTGGAACCTCCACCCTCTAGTTGGAACCGCCACCCTCTAGTTGGAACCTCCACCCTCTAGTTGGAACCCACTCCTTCTAGTTGGAACCGCCACTCTCTAGTGGGAACCGCCACCCTCTAGTTGGAACCGCCACTCTCTAGTTGGAACCTCCACCCTCTATTTGGAACCTCCACCCTCTAGTTGGAACCTCCACCCTCTAGTTGGAACTTCCACCCTCTAGTTGGAACCGCCCTCTCCCTCCACAGCAGGAACTCCCTCCACTTCCCCGAAATTTCATCTCGCATGCTAACCAAATCCTGGGAACGGGCCTGAGGATTCCTAGATCCGTTTCTGTAAACACACAGCCAGCCCCACAAAAACAATCAGCGCAAGGGCAAACATGCCAGCAACCAGCAACGCCGGTTCACACTGGAAGGCAGACTCGGGGAGGCGGGGGAAACCCGGGGTAGGTGGGGGGGGGGGGGGGCGGCGGGGGGAGCCCAGGGAGGGAGGCGACACCTAGCGCTGGTAACAGTGTATCCCCTCCCCGGGCCGCCGAAAGCCTACACCGGCCGTACCTGCGCCATGAGCCCCCGGGGCCCGCCAGGGGGAGACACGAGTATTTTAGGACGGCAGCGCGGCGCCAGGGGGCGGTAGTAGCTTCTGGGAGGCCTGGGCCCGTATGCATGGGCCGGTGTTAGCGCTCCAAACCTGTGATTAGCGGCGATCTCCGGGTTAGCGGCGAAAAGTTGGTATACATGGACCAGTGTTAGGGAAACCCCGCGAGTTAAAAGTCGTGTAAGCTAACCCCACTCGGTAGCACGTATAAGGGTGGCGTTAGGGACCGATTAGGTGCAAATCTACTCAATGCGATCATTTAACAGAAGTACATACTCAAATCGTGAAATTTCATTAAATTAACCCTAAATTTGAACCGATATTAACGTGGAGATATTAATATTGTCGAATCGACGAATGTAAACTAAACAAATCGCCGCCGCCGCATCGACGTCGCTATCCATACTGTCGAAGATCAACAAAACATCGCTGCCGCCGCCGCCACATCGGCAGCAATATATTAGGCCCAAATCTATTGAATGCGATCCTATTTAACAGAATTACATACTCAAATCGTGAAATTTAATTAAATTAACCCTAAAATCGAACCTATTCAACGGCTGCGGTATTAATATTGTCAAGTCGACGAATGTACACAAAACAAATCGCCGCTACAGGCACAGAGGGATTTCCCAAATCTATAAATAACTGCTCGGTTAGCTAACGCCAGCGCGCTTTGGCACCGTAATACCCCGTGACACATTTCCCAACCCCGGCATTAGCTAACCCGAACCCGCATAAGCCCCTGTAGAGTAGATGTGTTGGCGACTCTGTGAAGGAGTTCACTCGTGACGAGACAGGAGAAATGTGTCTATATTTGTTAGTTGGTTGGTTGTTGGGGTTTTACGTCCTGGCAACATCTAAGGTCATAACCGGATGGGTACCGACTTGTGACAGTGCACACTCATGGCGACTTTATATTGCTACCCCACTGGGAAATCAGGCCGACAGTATCATGACCCGATATCCCATTCAGTCACATAATCCTGGCACTGAGCTAACCAGTCCTTTCCCTATCCTATTAATGCCGAGCGCCAGGCTAGGAATCAACAAGTATCAATTTTGTAAGTCATTGGTTTGACTCGACCGGGAATCATACTCCAGATCTCCTGCACAGGATGCCTGCGCTGTACCGAATAGGCCACCGCGTCCGGTATATATTTGTCAGATAGTTAGTGGTGGTTGCTTAGCGCCGTGTCGGCAGCAAAGGCCATACTCATGGTGGGAATTTCCATTATCGTATCCATGTTCAGGTGTAAAGAAGTATTGGTCAAAGACCCTATAACACTAAGACGGCTCACTCAGCCTGTACTGTGTAATCAAAATGATCAAAGTCACCACCTGGTGCGCTGGCTGCTCTCTTGATTACACAGTTGCTATGTTATTATTATATGTATAAATGTATATATGAATGTGAAAGATGTGTGATGATAGAGATGATGATGATGATGATGATGCGTATTTGTTCATAGCAATTTCATATTGATGTGTGTTCATACTTACCTATATCATAATATAATTGTATGTGTTTACATGTGAAACACCAACCAGCGGCCGGGCTGATCAAATCCACCACAAGGTGGCACTGCAAAATTTACATTACCATGGGAGAGATAGGGAGTGAGCTGTCTTAGTGTTATAGGGTCTTTGTATTGGTTCACCTTTGAGGTAACATGAGACAGGAGGTAATTAATGTGTTATTTATTGGACAAATAATTCATTTGTAAATATTGTAGTAGTCTGCACAGGTCCCTCATGCATGGATAGAGTGATTGCATCAGGGAGCATAGGTTGTGTAATGGTTAGCATGCTAGCCCTGGCATGGCAAGAAATGTGGGTTCGAATCCTGCTTTAGGTGCAATTTTTCCCATTTTCATCACCACCCTGACACTGGTTGTTGATATGACCTGAATCCCATACAAGCTGTCTGCTGTATGGTTGTTAAAGTTGCAAAGTCTGATGGCTTTCGAATTTTTGCCATATTTTTTAGATAAATATATCAGGTTGACCATTATAACCTAATATTCATTATTCCAAAATCCTTTTGATGAGAAATGGTTAATTTTGGAGCAATATGAGCTAAAAGAATCCTAAATGATTTCGGCAAGCTTGCCAAAACTTTTGTTGTTGTGGCCCAGATTCACATCTCGCGATGCCCACGTGATGAGGAATGACCTATTAATGTGTAGTTAGTCAGGTCCCCTATCACCCCTTGGTGGCTCATCGAGTTGGTAAGACTCATCTACACCTCCCCCCCCCCCCACACACACTGTGCCCAGTGATTGTGAGTGTGTGGGGGGACGGGTATCTGTATGTGGTGATTAGCACGCTGTGTGTGATGGTGTGTGTGTGGGGGGTGGGGGGGTGGGGGGTTATGTGTGAGGCATGGGTGTTTGGATGGGTATGTAGGGAGGCTAGAACTTAGAAGATGGTGTCAATGTCAGTGAGTGTGGGTAGGTGGGTGAGTGTTGTGAGGGCGGGGGGGGGGTGTCTGAGGTGGTTGGGTGGGCGTGCCATCAAACTTCCACCATATGTCCCGGAACCTGAGTAAAGCCATATATACTACTGGGAATGAGGGCAAGACTATTCAGGTCATGAGATTGACCTCCATTGGTTAGTGGCCTCCCTGCCTCATGGCCTTCTCAAAGTAAGTGTCCAAAGGAATAAGGTAGCCAATTCACTGATTATTCTGTGTATGCTGCCCCAAATCACAAGATAATGCACCAATATTTAAGTTGGATATAGAGAATCAAATGTAGATAAGTCTTTTGGTTTTGAAATATTTATATTTCAATGGCCCATGCAACTTTAGACCTATCCCGTGTATGTATATAATTGCATTGCCTGTATGCATGTAATTGTAAGCAGTAATGACCTACACTTCTAAACCCTTTGAAAGACTACAATTCCAGATGGACGAGGATAGTAGTCTGCACTGGTCTCTCGGGCAAGGAGACAGGTAGGCATGGATAGGATGATTGTATCCGGGAGCCTAGGTAGTGTAATGGTAACATTTCAAATTATCCTTTTGGCAAGCACATCAACTGTGGCACTCATGGCGACTTTATGTAGTGTTGCTCAATTGGAAGACCAAGCTGCCGGCACCATGATCCGATATCCCACTCAGTCACATCATCCTGAAACTGAGCAAACCAGTTCTTTCCATATCTTAGGAATTACCAGCACCAGGTTAGGTAGCGACAAGCATCACATTCATAAGGCATTGGTTTGACTCGGCCTGGGTTTGAACCCACGGCTTCTCTCAAGGGGGACCAGATGGGATGGCCGAATGAGTTATAGCGCCCCTCTCCCGTGCTGGTAGATCGTGGGGTCGTGGATTCGAACCCTGGTCGAGTCAATCCAATGACTTAAAAATTGATACTTGTCGCTTCCTAGCCAGGCACTCGGCATTATTAGGACAGGGCAAGGACTGGTGTGCTCAGTGTCAGGATAATGTGACTGAGTGGGATACACGGTCATGGTGCCAGCGGCCTGGTTTCCCAGTGGGACAGCACTATAAAGTCACCATGAGTGCGCACTGTCACAAGTCGGTACCCGTCCTGATATGACCTTAGATGTTGCTAGGACGTAAAACAACAACCAACAAACATCTCAAGGGGAGCTGGCCAGTGCTCGTACCGATTCGGCCACAACGTCTGGTACTCAATCATCGAAGACGAGCCGTGTAGAGATGACGCGTTGTTTATGGATTTGTTCTAGTCGCAAGTAATGGGCTTCCGGTGGAGGGGAGGTTCCCTCTAATGCCACCAGGGGGTAACTAAGCAACCCGATCCGCTCAGCGTATGCCCCGGGTGCAGTGCGCATGTGATTGGCAGGTTGGACGGGAACTTACTTACTCCCCAGTCAGCTCAAAGACGGTGTCTTACTGCACTTTCATCCAGATCAGAAGCCAGCACCAATGTATATTGAACTAATAATGAGACACCATGCAGTGTCAGTCTCAGGACCAGCGAGAATGGATGAATCGGTCAGAGCGCTGGCTGGCTTCCTGCATGAGAAGTCATGGGTTCATATCCCGATCGAGTCAAGGCTTTGATCAACAAAATGTATACCCACCCACCCGGGGGGGAGGCTAAGGACTAACATGTCTATGTACAGTATAACTTACTAGTTATGCACATATTATTTAGGCTGCAGGGCCTCGCCTATAACCCACCAGCTGGGGTGGGTGCTGTGCTGCCTGCACTACCCCGGCTGCTGCTCCGGCGAGCCACTTGCTATCCTCCAGTGGCGGTGGGGTGGGCACTGTGCCACCTGTACTCCCCCGGCTGCTGCTCCGCTGAGGCGCTGGCTATCCTCCAATCAGGAGGAAGCTTTGCGGGGGAGGCGATTTCGGGTGGCACGGCTCCCACTTGGTCTCCAGTCGGTCAGAATTTTGATTTTTGAGTGATTGTTTATTTGTATTGATTGATGAATTGAACTATTTGATTAAACGGAGGGGCCTTTAGAGGTACCAGCCAGAGTATTACCTCGTCCAACTGTATATATGAGTTTGTTGTTCCTCCCAGGAAGAATATAAATAATATATACATAAACAATACTCGTACAATGAAATCACCAAAATCCAGCAAATGAAAACGGAAATCGCTCGTCGAGCTTCGCTACGCAGCAAACAGGGTGGACGACAGCGATTGGTTAGTAATAGCCTAGACGCCACTCCGTCACAGAGTAGCCCATGCCAAATCGAGGAACAACTATGCTGGTCCCTCCCTACAGATCTTCCATATATGGTCCGATGATGTCACCGGGACCAGTGTATGTGTTCCTCCATGCTACTCTGCTTAATCCACAACTTTTTTCTTTTTTTAAATAATAACCGATATAACTACAGCAAAATAGGATTTAGAGTATTTTTTGATCATATAGTTTAGTTATATTTCCATTTCATTAATCTGATTTTTTTTTTAAACATAAAAAAAAAAACATAAGACTTGTACTGCTACAGGATGGTACCAGCACAGATATGACGTCATCGCTCCTAGCTAACCCCAGCCAAGACGTGTGTTGCTGGGGTCGGGTTGTTTTGCACATGCCACGTGTATTTTTCAACTCCACTCGCGGTGTTCGATTTAAAATTCCAGCAATTCGGGAGACCCGGGTCGCCCGGGTCGTGTTAATCGAATAGGGCCCGGGGGTCGGTCCTAAGCATTGCTTATTCATATTACTTATTGCTACCTAGCCTGGTGCTTGACATTACTAGGGTAGGGCAATAATGGCTTGCTCAATATCAGGATAATCTGATTGAGTGGGATATTGAGCCATGGTGCCAGTGGCAGTCTCTCAGTGGGGCAGCACTATACAATCACCACGGTATGCATCCTGATATAAGGTTATATGTTGCATGGATATAAGACCATAACAACAAATAAGAAACAAACAGTTTGCCTTAGCGTTGTTCCCACGCGCACAGTTCCGGTGGTTAGTGTGTTCTCTGTATTAAGGTGTCACTACAGTAAATATCATCAAGAGAAACCTGAAACTGAGAGACATTAAGACCGACTCATGGACGCAACTCTCACAGCAGAGAGCTAAATGGAGAGCGGCAGTCAAGTAATGAAAGCAGTCTTTGTCGCATCCCGACCGACAGCATGACGATGATGATGATGATGATGACAGTAAATACCAGTGACACTTTGCAAAGCGCACTAAAAATAATAAATGCTACTATGCAATATTAATGTTTACATTTCTGATGTTAAATTTGATATCGATCATAGATAGGTAAAATGTTCAAACTGTGAAATGAATTATTATTATTATCATCATCATCATTAGCAAAACGTGGGGTCCAATTTCCTCTGATACCTCAGGAAAACTGAAGCTGCGACCCAGCACTTTGGTTGGCAATCTCAGCTTACATGCCAGAAGGCAGAGGAGGAGGTTAATACTGATACACAAAGTAGTAATGGTCGGGTGGGGAGGAGGTGATTACACCGACACCATAGTAATAGTACACAAAGTGGTATTTCATCTAATGTTAAATATTTGCTAGGACAATTTCAATGCAGTCTACATTAGAAAAAATGTATGGTAATAACCCTACAGTATTTGCTCATCAGGAGGTATGTGGCTATAGGTAGTCCAATTTGGATTTCCACCGCTGTGTATAACTTACAGCATCATCAAAGGCCAGTTGCTCCCATACCATGTCTATGTGGTGTGGGAGGTTAAAAATCGCTTGGGTTGGTAAAAGTGAAGGGTCGGGCTTTCTATCGACAAACTGTCTAATGGTGAAAACAAGTCTATTCTGACTTATCCACGATAGGTAGTATGAATCTTCAAGATAGGTGCGAAGTCACTTTAAAGAATGGAGTGTAGAATATTGGTAGGCAGCGTCATCCCCCTTCCCTCCGCCCCCATCTCCCGTAATGTAAGCTGACGCTGTGATCTCTGTGTTAGGTTCTCAGCCGCAGTCCTTTTTTTTTTTTTTTGGTCCATTAGTTGTTTAAGCAGGGGAAATTTCAGTCATAGACGACTGGTCTTCCTCATTCCACTGTGGGTCGATGGAAAGCCCGAGCCTACACTTTTACCGACCCAAGGGATTTTTAACCTCCCACACCACATAGACATGGTATGAGAGCAACCGGCCTTTGATGATGCTGTAAGTTATACACAGCGGTGGAAATCCAAATTGGCAGAGTTGGGGGCACGGGGAATCGAAACGCCGACCCTCAGATTAGGAGTCCGACCTAGAAAAAAGTCAGACATTCTAACCACTCCGCCACAGAGAACGCCGAGCGACCAGCGAGCGACCAGCGGAAACTGGAATGCCTGTGTTCGCCACCAGCTCCACCTGTTCTAAAAAACCCTCTCCTTACCTCCATCACAGTCCCTCACACAAACCATTCGGGTAATGGCAGTCCGTTGGTGTGCTAATTGGAGGGACGCGGGCCGTCTTAGACCTGCTGGCGCTGCTTAAACACACCATTTGTTAATTAAGACAAAGACCCTATAATACTAAGACAGCTCAGTCAGCCTGTACTGTGTAATCAAAATGATCAAACCCACCGCTTGGTGCGCTGGCTGTTCTCTTGGTTAAACAGGTGCTATATTATATGTATAAATGTATATATGAATGTGAAAGATGTGTGATGATGGCGATGCTGATGATGATGCTGATGATGATGTGTATTTGTTCATAGCAATTTCATATTGATGTGTATTCATACTTACCTATCTCATGTATAATATAATTGTATGTGTTTACATGTGAAACACTAACCAGCAGCCGGGCTGATCAAACCCACCACAAGGCGCACTGCAAAATTTACATTACCATGGGAGAGATAGGGAGTGAGCCGTCTTAGTATTATAGGGTCTTTGATTAAGATGATCACGCTGGTGAGTACTTCCGGTGTGTGTAGTTCTGGGAAGCCACAGACAGGAAGTTCAGAGAAACCACCTAATGGGTTGACCGAATGAGTTGAGCGCCCGTCTGTCATCTTGGTAGATTGGGCTGGTTGAGTCAAACAAATTACTTAAAACTTGAGACTTGTTGCTTCGTAGCCAGGTGCTTGGCATTAGTAGGATATGGCAAGGATAGGGCAAGGAATGGTTGATTCAGTGTCAGGATAAGATGACTGGGTGTGATATCAGGTCAGGGTGCCAGCGGCCTGGCCTCCCAGTGGGGCAGCACTATAAAGTCGCCTTTAGTGCTCACTGTCACACGTCAGTACCAGTCCTGATATGACCTTAGATGTTGCCAGCATGTATAACTCCAACAACCAACCAACTATAAACCTTGGCATGCTTACAGCTATTATTTGGAATGTTTTCATTTTTGGTTTCCAAGCAATCCTCCCCACCCACCCCCCTGTCCTCGGCCCCTCCCAGCCCCGTTAGCCGCCCACCCACTCTTTTTCTTGAAGATTTATACTGCGTATTATGGATAAGTCTGAATAGACTTGTTTTCACCATTAGAGAGTTTGTTGAAAGAAAGCCCGAGCCTACACTTTTACCGAACCAAGGGATCTTTAACCTCCCATACCACATAGACATGGTATACGAGCAACTGGCCTTTGATGACGCTGTAAGTTATACACAGCAGTGGAAATCCAAATTTGCAGAGGTGGAGGCATGGGGAAACGAACCACTGACCTTCAGATTAGGAGTGCGACCTAGAAAAAGTCAGACACTCTAACCACTCTGCCACAGAGAACACCACCACTCTGCTGTCCGAGCATGTCAGGCAGTCGGCACAGACCACGTCTACTCAATGTGACTTGTGAGCGCAGCGCACAGTGACCTGAAGGTGCTGTCACACCACGACGTATCGCCTCAACGTGCGCCATCGTATGTGATTTTCAACCAACATGTCGGTGTACATTGTCATACGTTACGTATACTTTGGGCATACGTTGTATATGTTCTGGATACTTATTTATACGTCGTTTTACGTCACTGCACATCAAGGCTCCGAAAATTGTTTGTGCATGCTCAAAAGTTTCAACATGTGTCGACATGTGGCTCATATGTCAACGTATGCTACATGTATGTTAGGGATACATCGGCGTATGTTAGGGATACGTTGGGATACGTTGGGATACGTTGGCATACATTAGCCATACATTAGCCATATGTTCAGCCGGCACCATTCGTGTATCTCTGATGTATAAAACGTACTCCCAATGTTCCGTTAACATATGCGAGCATACCCCTAGCATATGCGAGCATACCGCTAATGTATCACCAGCCTATAGCCAGTGGATCGCTAGTGGATCAGGAGGCGGCCACAATTTGGGTTGTATGACCAGCTTCTGGTTGAGCTCCGCAGCGAGGACCCAGCGTCATTCGTCAACTTTATGCGGATGCCTCCCCAGATGTTTGACCATATTGTGGCAAGAGTAGGACCCAGGATCGCCAAAAAGTACATAACATACAGGGTGTTGCTCGAGCCCGGGCTGAAGATCACCCTTACTCCGCGGCACCTGGCATCTGGGAACAAATACTCGTTGATAAAGTTTGGGTGGAGGGTCCCCTACAACACACAATCACTCATCATGCATGAAGTGTGTCAGGCCCTCATTGATGAGTACCTGGACGAGGTCATGATGTGCCCCATGACTCCACAAGGATGGAGTGCCATTGCCGACCAATTCCTGTGGTCCTGTTGGCGCTTGTAGACGTGGACTACAAGTTCATCTAGGCAGATCTTGGGGGTATGGGCTCTGCATCTGACGCCCAAATCTACAATGACTCGGAGCTGAAGGCAGGCACTGAAGGTGACACCATCGGTTTTCCGGACCCTGAACCGATAGTGAAAGGCCAGAAGGATGGGATGTATTTCCTCATCGGTGACGTTGTCTTCGCCGTGCGGCCGACGATGATGAAGCCATACAGCAGGATGGGGTTGACAAATGAAGAGTGACTCTTCAACTACCGGCTCTCCCGAGCTAGGAGAGTGGTGGAGAATGCCTTTGGCATCCTAGCCAACCCCTTCCAGGTCCTGTTGACGACTATGCAGCACCACCGCTCCACCGTGAAGGTCATCATCACCGTATGCATGGTTGTGCACAACCTGATGAGGATGCACTACCCAGGGCTGCAGAACCAGGAGCTGGATTGTCCAGAGACTGGGAACTGCAACATTGTCCCCGGATCGTGGATAGAGGGCCAAAACCTGGCAGACTTAGACATTCTCCCTAGCCCCAATGCCACAGAGAACAGTCTTTTTTTTTCATCCTCTTCTTGCCGGAGGTGCTAGCGGAGGCTAAGGCGGTTGAGGTGGTGGCAGAGGCGATGGAGGCGACGGACAAAGTAGGTGAGCTCCCATGGGAAGCAGGAGATAGAGAGCTGGAGTGGGGCCAGGTCTGGCACTGCATCTGCATCTGCATCTGCATCTGCATCTCAAACTCAAACTCCATCTCCAACTCTTCAGGCTGGATAGATGGAGAGTAGTGTGATGGAGAGTGGTGTGGTGAGGAGGCAGTTGATGACACTGGAGATGGTGGTGGTGATGGTGGTGGTGGTGGTGATGGTGATGTAGCCAGAATCTGCTTATTGCTGCCTCTCCCATGGCCTAGGCCTGTAGTGAGAGCTGCCTTGCAGGCAGCAGAAGCTGTGATGTTCTTCTTGATAGGCATGGTGGCTTTGTGAGGAGAGACCAACACGTCTGGGTATTTATACCGATCAGCAACCGATCATGTGACAAGGGCATGGCCTAAATGTGCTCGCATATGTCATGAATACACTTTGTATACATTACGCATATGCTTTGCATATGTTAGGCACATGCTACACACACGTCGAGACGCTAGGGGTATGTTGACCAGACATTGCTGTTCATTATTCATATGGTGTAACTGTCGACTCCAACCGTCACTACATGTTATAGTATGCCGCGTATACATCACTATACGTCCTCCCTACACCAGCCATATGCTCTGTATATGTTTCATACATTGTGCAGCCCTCCCGCAGCATGAAAAGTTTGGCGAATGCCGACCTATTTAAATTTGAATTTTATTTCAAAACATTACGCATGCGCTAACGCCATACATCATAGTGTGACAGCCCCTTGAGTAATCCCCACCCAATCCAATTTGCGAATAGGCCAATATCTCCCGATTGCTTTGTTTGTTTGTTGTTGTCATAGTGACTTAATATTAAAAATGAGCTAGACTCGGTGCCCTAGTGTGTATGTACATGGTGAGAAACATGTGTTTGAGGTCGTGGGTTCGATTCCCCAATAATATTAGAAATGCTGCCCCACAGGCAAACCAGGGCACCAGCACCGTAACCCACCATCCCACTCACTCACATTATCCCGATACTCGACTAACCAGCCCTTAAAAAGGTCTTAAGACACATTTGTTTAAATCTGCTTTTAACTAGGTGAAACTTATTTTCCTGTATATTTGTTTGTTACGTAAAGCGCCTGAGAACGGCTTGCTGGATCGGGCGCTATATAAATGTTTTATTATTATTATTATTGCCTTATTCTATTAATACCGAGCACGAGGCTAGGTAGTGACAAGGGGAGAAGAAAAGGGGCAGAGAGCTGGAAGGCGGCTGGAGGCTGAGTGCCTGAGGGAGGTCGGCGGGCGGCCGTATAAGGGGGGAAGTGAGCAGAGGCAGGAGGGGGTGAGTCGCTCAGGGCCGGGGGGAGGGTGAGCAGTGGCGGGGGTGAGTCGCTCAGGGGCGGGGGGAAGTGAGCAGTGGCAGATGGGGGGGTGAGTCGCTCAGGGCCGGGGGAGGGCGAGGGTGAGCAGCGGGCGTCGCGCGAGGAGCGAGTACTGGGTGAAAGCGGGTAGAGGGGGGGGGGTGAGTCGCTCTCCCTCCCCTCGCATCAAACGAAATGCTTCGCATTACGACCGATGCGCGAGAAGGAAGAACAGAGGCGGAGGTGGGAAAACTGAGGCGTTTATTGTGACGCCTCGGGCAACATACAGAGAAACAGTGAGGATAAACAAACAATGACAAGGTAAGGTAAACGGGACAAACAGGGTAACTGAGGAGGTAACACAGGCTGAGGAGGCACAGAGCAATACAAGGGGCTCATGAGGAGCAGGAGGCTCGCGATGAGCAGAGAGTCAGGGGCTCATGAGGAGCAGAGGATGAAATAGTGAGGGGCTCATAAGGAGCAGTGTCAGAGTTGGTAGAGGGGGGGGCCGAGGAGCCCTCCGCCAAAGAGTAAGGAGAGGGCTCGAGGCACGCCCGAGGCGGGGGCGCGGGGCGCCCGAGGCGGGGCCCGGAGAGGCAGGCCTGGATGAGAGGAGGGTCCGGGGTCTAGGTGGAGGGGGAGCGGGCGGCCAAAAAAAAAGGGTAGGCCCGCTCCTGAGGGCTGGGGGAGGAGGTCCGGTGAGGGTCGAACAGGGGGGCAGCGAACTCCTCAGGGCTGGGCTGGGTGGGAATGGGGGTCGGGTCGGGCGGCTTCATGAAGGCGGTGTCGTGAAGGTCGGTGCCGTGTAGGTCGGTGGCTGGGCTGTCTGGGGGGGGTCTCCCGTGAGGCTGGGCTGAGTCATCTGAGGTGTGAGGTGCGAGGTGGTGATCCTCGGCTTCGTCTGGGCGGCGTTTCGATCGGTGTTGCCGGGGGACCGTCGGTGGGCGTTGCGGAGCTGTCGGGAATGGTCGGGGTGAGGCGCCGGGCTATGCCCCCCGGGCCAGCCGGGGGGAGGCCGGCGGATCAAAAATCCACCGAGGTGGCGGGGGTCTGGCGCTCACGGGCTTGCTTGGTGCGGCATGCGGCCTCGCTGTGCAATGTTAGTATGCGCCGGACGTTGGCGCAATACGCACAGACGTGCCGGTGCCTGTTTCCCACCTCGCCGTGAGCCTCTCCGAGGGGTGCCCGATCGCACGAGGTGGGATCGCGGTTCCAAGCGGAGCAGAAGGCCCCGTGAGCGTGCCTATCGTAGGCGGTGCGGGTGTCGACCTGCTGCCGGGGCAGGTGTGCGCCTCGGGCCCCCTCGTCGCCTCGGGGAGCTGGTGTTGCCGGGGTGGTAGGCGTGGTGAGGGAGTCGAGCCTGACCGCGTTGAGGGCGACAGGGTCATGCCAGCCCTGGGGGAGCCTTCCGTCCGCGATCCAAGAAAATATGGTCTCTGAGTACTGGCGGACAGTCGGCCAGGGGTGGATGAGGATGTCCCTCATGACGGTGAGGTGGTGGTGGTGTAGGCCCTGGAGGGAGTGGGCCGGGAAGGAGGGATGGTTAACCAAGGTGAGGAGGGCGAGGCTATACTCGTCCCTAGTCGCCTCCCCGAGCTTTACCGCCTTGCGCCCCGGCCCCCTCTCCACGAGGTCGCAGGGGAAGACGTAGTCAGCGGGAATACCTCGGCGGCGTACGGTGTGTTGCGCCTCGGCGGATGTGAGGATGTCCCGGACTGCGTCGGCCGCGGATGTTGGGGTGTGCTCCGCGGGCTCCTGACGGTAGGCGACCGACGGTGTCGAGCTGGCGTGGACGCGGCTGTACAGCTCGTACTGCGGGTGCAGGCCTCCGGGCTGAGTCGCATGAGGTGGAGGCGGCGGCCGGCTCCCGGCTGCGGCGTGCGCCCGAGATGTAGGGACGGGCGGCAGGCTGTAGGCGGGCTCCTGCCACGGCGCGGGTGCAGGCAGGTCCGAGGCTCCTCGGGCGATCCCCGTCTCAACGGCCTGGACGCGGCTGGTGAGGCGGGTGATGGCCTGGATGAGGAGGGCGATCTCGCTGCTGGCGTGGCCCGAGGGTGCTGCGGGCGAGGTGGGGGCCGTAGAGGGGAGGGATCCCCCCGGGGAGCCCGAGGAGGGCCCCGGCGTAGCCATGCCGGAGATCTTGGAGGTTTTCCGGCTCTTTCCCTTTCCGCGCCCGGGCATGATGAATATCGGCAGAGGAGCAGCGATCCGAGGAGGAGTAGAACCGGGCAGGAGAGCCAAAGATAGAGAAAAGGGGCAGAGAGCTGGAAGGCGGCTGGAGGCTGAGTGCCTGAGGGAGGCCGGCGGGCGGCCTTATAAGGGGGGAAGTGAGCAGAGGCAGGGGGGGGTGAGTCGCTCAGGGCCGGGGGGGAGGTGAGCAGTGGCGGGGGTGAGTCGCTCAGGGGCAGGGGGAAGTGAGCAGTGGCAGGAGGGGGGGTGAGTCGCTCAGGGCCGGGGGAGGGCGAGGGTGAGCAGCGGGCGTCGCGCGAGGCGCGAGTACTGGGTGAAAGCGGGTAGAGGGGGGGGGGGGTGAGTCGCTCTCCCTCCCCTCGCATCAAACGAAATGCTTCGCATTACGATTAATTCTGTAAGTTGTTGGTTTGACTCGGCTCGGAGGTTGCTCCCATGACCTCCCGCACGGAAGCCAGCCAGCGCTCTATAGTCTTAAAGCTGCCTAGTCCGATGAAATATCAAATTTTCAAAACCAAACCAATTGTCTTGATTTGATTTTACTTATCTAACTTAGATACTGATGCCCTTATTAAGCACTTGTTTCTGCAGAGAAGGCAATACTGAGTCATTTTAACAGAACATGTTACTGCAGAACTCTATGTTGTCAGAGTTTTGGCAAGCTTGCCAAAACTAATTTTCCATGTTTGTACTCAAAATATCTAAAAAGTTTACCATTTAAAATAAATGTAACTTTGAACTAATGTAAAGTAGATACTAGTGATCGATCTAATATATTTATCTCAGAAAAATTACAGAAATTCAAAACCATCAGACTATGCAACTTTAACCATTCAGACATCCCGTCTGCTGCATCAGAAAGGAGAACAGAAACCCACCACCGGTCACGTGGCCTAGGCTCGCCATCACCTTTGATTTCTTCCCGGCATTCAAGCTGCTTAACATTAAAGTTGCATAGTCCGATGTAGATAAAAGATTCACCCCGTACTTACAGTACAGGGGTGAACGACAACGTAGTCTAAATACGGGCGAAAATAGCTTTAGTATGGAACAGGAAGTAGAATGCCTGGCACCGGTGTCAAATGGTTACTTATATCAGCACAGACTTGGTGTAATGGGAGAGAATGCAAAAAGACAAGATGGCGGCCATAGAACGCCGTCGATTTCACTTTTAAAGTCTATTAAACTGAATGTTTATTACATTTTTCAACTCAAAGGTAGCAGGGAATTATAAAAACATATATACAGAATAAATATTGCTTCTTAAATTAAAACATTATTCACTCAATTAATTTCCCCAGCATGTCGAAATTCTTCACCAGCTTTTCTAATGGGTTGGTTTTCACCCCTGTACTGTAAGTACGGGGTGAATCTTTTATCTAAGTCGGATGGTTTTGAATTTCTGTATTTTTTCTGAGATAAATATATTAGATCGATGACTAGTATCTTCTTTATACTAGTTCAAAGTTACTTTTATTTTAAATGGTAAACTTTTCAGATATTTTGAGTGCAAACATGGAAAATTTAGTTTTGGCATGCTTGCCAAAACTCTGACACCATAGACTTCTGCAGTAACAGATTCTGTTAAATTGACTCAGTATTGCCTTGAGCAGTCTTAATAGGGAAGATAATGAAAACTCAAAATGATTGCGCGATTATAAAACACAAATTAATATCAGTAATGATCCGAACCATCAGGACCAATTCCGTAGATTGCAATTAAGCCGCATTGCCGTCTCCTAAATTAGACCACCTCCGCAACTACACCATGGCTTGAGGGGCCCATCAGGAGCTGGTCCCAATTATAGACATTTATAGAAGTATTGGATGACTACATACAGCTTTTTTTGTTTAGTTCCTGAACAGATGGGAGGCGGAGCTGGAAGGAGTACCCGCAGCCAAACTGAAGTTTCTAAATGTCCTGATTACTGGAGTGCTTCATCTTGTAACCCCCCCCCCCCCCCCCCCCCCTCCCCAAAGATCCTATAATACTAAGACGGCTCACTCCCTATCGCTCCCATGGTAATGTAAATTTCGCAGTGCCACCTTGTGGTGGGTTTGATCAGCCCGGCTGCTGGTTGGTGTTTCACATGTAAACACATACAATTATATTATACATGAGATAGGTAAGTATGAATACACATCAATATGAAATTGCTATGAACAAATACACATCATCATCAGCATCATCATCAGCATCGCCATCATCACACATCTTTCACATTCATATATACATTTATACATATAATATAGCACCTGTTTAACCAAGAGAACAGCCAGTGCACCAGGTGGTGGGTTTGATCATTTTGATTACACAGTACAGGCTGAGTGAGACGTCTTAGTATTATAGGGTCTTTGCCCTCCCCCAACCCTCCCCCCCCCCCTAAATGGCGGGGATTGCCGGGGGAGAAAGAAGAAGGGGCCGGGGAGAATAACAGAGATGGCGGGGGTGCATTGTTGCTCGTCCAATTTTGAATTGCGATGTGGTGGTTTTTTTTAATGGTTGTCTCCTCACGGTGGAAGATTACCTAGGCGGGGATAGTGGTTGTGAAGATGGTCTTCGTACCAGTACTTAATCACGAAAGGCACTGATAATGACGTGTCCACAAGGGAGGAAGAGGTGGTGTTGAGGGAAAAGGGGAGGAGAGTGAAGGGAGGGGGAGGGAGAGGGAGGGGGAGGAATAGAGCGCCCCGGGCTACGACAGACTGGCGAACTACAAACTTATAGATGCATTCAGTTGTTGGTTAACGTCCTAGCAACGTCTAAGGTCATATCAGGACGGGTGCCGATTTGTGACAGTACGCACTCATGCCGACTTAATAGTTTTGCCCCACTGGAAGACCAGGCCTCTGCCACCATGACCCAATGTAAACGTGCCGGCTGGTGGTGTGGGTGGTGTAAATAGGTCAAGTGAAAGCACTACAGGTAATGAAGGAAAACAGGGTAAGAATGAAAAGTAAGAGAATGAGACTCTCTGGTTTATTGCTTATATAGGTTCTCAAGATTCAAGATGGCCGTTGTCACATGATCCTATTCATCAATCACAGTACAATGCAGTGGTCACATGACTCACTCCTCCAATCAGAGTACAATGCAGTGGTCAATGATCATAACAATACCATGTGGGGGGGGAGGGGGCATGTGAGGTGACTCTTCCAAAGACTGTTCTTAGTCAAACTCGGAAGTGACACTACCTCTCAAAGACTATTCAATATACAAGTTCTATACCTAATGAATAATAGTTTACCAAGTTCACACATCCTTTATATGTCTTTGGGTTTTTATAATTTAACATTTATCATTATATAGACAGTTTGTAATTTATTATAGTAACTTCACCTCGGTTCACATGTATTATATCGGACAATTTTACACCAATATCCCACTGAGTCACATTATCGTGATACTGAGCTTAACCAGCCCTTGTCCTATCATATTAATGCCTGAGGTCCAAGCTAGGTAGCGACAAGTATACAGTTTATAAAGTCATTGGTTTGACTCGGCTGATATTCGACCTCCCGATCCTCTGCACGGGAAGTCTGTGCTCTATCGATTTGGCATGTTTTATCTTCAAATATTTCTAAATTTAGTGATTTACAATCAAGATTAAGTAAAAAGAAAGTTTGTTTTATTTAACAACACCTCTAGAGCACATTGATTTTTATCATTGGCTGTTGGACGTCAAACATACGGTCATTCTGACTTTTTTTTTCCTGACATAGGCTACTCTTTCCGATAAGGACAAAGGGGTCTTTTATATGCACTTTCCCACAGACAGGACATCACATACCACAACCTTTGATGAACCAGCTGTGGACCACTGGTTGGAACAGAAAATAGCCCAAACTGCAAATGGATCCACTCAACAGGATCGATAGAATGACCTACACCTTCACAGGTGGACACTCTACCGCCTGAGCTATGTCCCGCTCCTCAAAATTAAGTAAACTAAAGTAAGATAGATTATAACGCTCAACCTAATCTCTTTTTTCATATGCAGAAATTAAAAACCACCAGACTAGGCAACTTTAACAAGAAGCTCACAAAGAATATATTTACATTTTGGGGTTCTCCTTCTTAGCCACATCTGAAGACATATTTAGAACGGTTAACAACTTGTCACATCGTGTCTGTTTTATGGCGCTGCTTCACTAGGATACTGTAGTAGTCTGCACTGACCTCTCAGGTGGTGTAATGGTTACCACACTGGCCCGGAATGCAAAGAGATGTGGGTTCGAGTCCCGCTCTAGGCACAATATTTCCCATTTTCATCACCCCCCATGACAATACCATGCCACCGGACCGGACACCATTGTGTAATATTCCACTCAGACGTTCACATTATCCTGACACTGAGCCAACCAGTCACTGCGCTATCCTAGTAATGATGGTTGCAAGGAAATGTAGCAAGGCATCTCCACTTTTGTTATAGCTGTGTGCCGGCTTGGAATCGAAGCCATAACATTCTGAAAAGAGAGCAGAATCTTATCAACCCGACCATCCCCGCCCGATGCACACAAACAGCGGAGATCAAGTTCCGGCCTGGCAGACAGACACACAGACAGACACACTAACTTACAAACACAGAACCGGAGAGGTTAGCTATATAGCCTCAAACCAAAGTACACAAACAGCGCAGAGCTGACACAGCAGTGCGCACGCGCAGGGCGGGTTCGCAGAGACGCTGGCAGGTTCATTCTGGTGTCGGCCATAGATCACTTCACAGCTGTCCCATCAGAGTACCTCACAGCCAGCTCCGCCCTCCCCCATCCCCCTCCCCCCCCCCCCACCCACACACACCCACGCGTGTGTTCGGCGCACCTCCTGTCCAGTCCCGTTTGTTTAACTAACCCGTTCACAGGACGTCTAATTTCCCGTCCAACCACCGGCCCAGCCCCGGTCAGCTGCGGCCTAGCCCTGGTCAAGCCACGCCCCAGCTCCGGCCCAACTATGGCCCAGCCTCAGCCCAGCCCCGGCCCAGCCCCTTCCCAGCCCCGGCCCAGCCTCAGCCTAGCCCCGGCTCTGGCCCAGCCCCGGCTCTGGCCCAGCCCCGGCTCTGGCCCAGCCCCGGCCCAGGCCTGGCCCTGGCCCGGCCCAAGCCCGGTCCAGCCATTGTCTAGCGCATGCCCGGCGCCGGCGAAGCCCCGGCCGGCTCCACCCAGCCCATCCCCTTCCCGCCCTCACACCAGCCCCGTCCCAGCACTACCCGAGCCCTCCGCCCCCCCCCCCCCGCCCCAGCCCCGCCTACCTCTTACCATCCCCGCATCAGCCCGCCGCAACCACAGCCCCGCCCCTTCCCGCCCTCGCACCAGCCCCGACGCATCCACGCACTAACCCCGGCCTAACCCCACCCCCGCATCCACCCCGGCCACAGCCCCGTCCCAGCACTACCCGAGCCACCGCCCCCCCCCCCCCCCCCCCCCCCCCCGTCCCAGCCCCACCTAGCTCGTACAATCCCCGCATCAGCCCGCCGCAACCCCAGCCCCGCCATCCTACCCCGCCCTAGATAAAAGATTCACCCCGTACTTCCAGTACAGGGCCCATATGCATGGAGCAGTGTTAGTGGTATGTGGTGTTATCCCTCTAACACCGGGTAGCTACCACCGGTTATCGGCGGGGTCGAGAACTATGTCACGCTGTATGCATGGGCGCTTAAACGGTTCGTGTTAGCTAAATGTGAATGTATTTATAGATTTGGGAAATCCCTCGATTCGACAATATTAATATCGCCGCCCCTGCAGCGGCAATATTGCTTCGAATTTATGGTTGATTTGCTGAAATTTCACTTATTGCGTATGTAATTCTGTTAAATATGACAGCATTGAATAGATTGAGACCCACACACGCACACTAACCAGTGCGGGGACAGTATGTATATCGACGTTGATGCGGCGGCGGCGATTTGTTTACTTTACATTCATCGATTCGACAATAAAAATATCACCGCCGATGCAGCGGCAGCGTTAATATCGCTTCGTTTTTAGGGTTAATTTGATTAAATTTCACTTATTGCGTATTTAATTCTGTTAAATGTGATAGCATTGAATAGATTTGGGCTCCATCCTGACACTAACCTAACACTAACACTGCTTTAAACCTGCTATGGGCTGGGGTTAGAATCTCCGAGTTTAAACTCCTGGTGTTAGGCCTAACACTGCTCCATGCATAGCGACTTTTCGGCGCTAAAGCAGAAATCCTGCCCTAACCGCGGTTTGGCACGCTAACACCGCTCCATGCATACAGGCCCAGGGGTGAAAACCAGCCTTATATAAAAGCGGTCGAAAAATCGGGCTAATGAACTGAGTCTTTATGAGAGCCTAATTTCACAATCTAAGAAGCAACATTTATTCTTTGTATACGTATTCATGTTTACCCGCTACTTTTGAGTTGGAAAATATAATAAAACATATAATTTAATGCAATTTAAAAGTGAAATCGACAGCGTTCTCTGGCCGCCATCTTGTCTTTTTGCATTCTCTCCCATTTCACCAACTCTGTTCTGATTCATTCAATTCAATGGGTGCCGTCTTCTCGAAGAAGGTTGGCTGCAATGGACCTCCATCTCTTCCTGTCATTCGTTCCTCTCACGCATTCCGCATAGCTCATTGCTGTCCACTCAGTGATGTTGTCCATCCATGTTGTTCTCCTTCTCCCTCTTGGTCTTTTCCCTTCTATCTTCCCTTCCAGTATTCTTCTCTGTGATTCCTGGTGTCGTATCATGTGGCCAAAGTATTTAATTTTTCTGTTTTTGATCGTTTGTATTATCTGTCTCTTTATTTTCATTCTTGTTAGGACCTCCACATTGCTTATCATTGCTGTCCATGGAATTTTTAACATTCTTCTGTATTGCCACATTTCAAATGCCTCGAGCTTTGTTGTTATTGCTTTCTTCAAAGTCCATGTCTCGCAGCAATATAAAAGTGTAGACCACACATAGCATTTTAGCAGTCGGAGTCTTGTTTTTATATTTATGTCTCTAGATGTTAGTACTTTCTGCATCTTTAGAAATGTTGTTTTGGCAATGTTTATTCTCCGTTTAATCTCTCTCTCACATCCGCCATCACTAGTTATTAAATGGCCCAGATACACAAATGACTCTACCTGCTCCAAGATTACACCATTAACTTTTATCTCTGCTCTTGGTTTGTATTCCTTTCTGCTGACAACCATGGATTTTGTCTTCTTTACATTCATTTTGAGGCCACATCTCTCACTTTTTTCTTTTACTTCATCCACTATATCTTGTAGTCGATTTGACGTTAAGGCTAGCAGTGCTGTATCGTCTGCGTATCTTGTGTTATTGATATTTCCACCTCCAACATTTATTCCTATGATGTCATCTATTTCTCTGAAAATCATTTCCGTATAAATGTTGAAAAGACTAGGTGATAGAACACATCCTTGTCGCACTCCACATTTGATCTTCACTTCTGGTGTCAATGAGTCTCCAATTCTTACAGCAGCATACTGTTCCCAGTAGAGGTTGGCCACAAGCCGAACGTCCTTACCGTCTAGACCGATTTTTTGTAGAGCTTCTATGAGCTTCTTGTGATGTACTTTGTCAAATGCTTTAGCGTAGTCTATATAACATATGTATATATCCTTATCTACTTCTAGGTGTCTCTCAATTATTGTTCTCATGTTAAAAATGGCTTCCCTTGTTCCACTGTTTGGTCTGAATCCAAATTGCTCTTCTGATACCTCTCGATTAATTTTTGTTTTAATCCTTTCTAGTAGTATTTTGAGTAAAGCTTTAATAACATGGCTCATGAGGCTTATTGTTCTGAAATCCGAGCATTCCACCGCTTTTGGTTTCTTAGGAAGGGCAATAAATATAGATTTTCTTAAGTCTGATGGAATATATCCGGTGTTATATATGTCATTAAAAAGAGCAGTTATCTGTTCTGATTTAAGTAACCATTTGACACTGGTGCCAGGCATTCTACTTCTTGTTCCATACTAACACTATTTTCGCCCGTATTTATATAAGGCAGGGCCACGTTCAGGGTCCGTCTCGGAGGTGCCTCGGTGACGTCTCGGCGATGCTTTTTGGCTTAAATCCATTCAGGGTGTGTCTCGGCGACATCTCGGCGATGCCTCCCTTTTCAATCAGGAGACAAAAAGCGCCTCGAAAATGGCTGCCGTGCCCAGTGGTTTCAGCCAATCACAGCGCAGCTTTTCCATTGCAAATGGCCACCGCCTATGGGGGCGACCATTTTCGAGACAACAAACTGCCTTTGCCGTTCAGACTAGCATGACGTCACGCTCGTCGCCGAGGCGCCTCCAAGAAGGAGCCTGAACGTGGCCCTGGTCTTCACCCGTGTACTACAAGTACCGGGTGAATCTTTTATCTAACCCCGCCCCAGCCCCGCCATCCTACCCTGCCCCCGCCCAGCCCCTCACCCTCACCATCACCATCATCCGCCCCTCGCCCGACCCGGGGTGGGCTGGCTGGGCTGGCTGGGCTGGCTGGGCTGGCTGGGCTGGCTGGGCTGGCTGGGCTGGCTGGGCTGGCTGGGCTGGCTTGGCTGGGGCTGGCTGGGCTGGCTGGGCTGGCTGGGCTGGCTGGGCTGGCTGGGCTGGCTGGGCTGGCTGGGCTGGCTGGGCTGGCTGGGCTGGCTGGGCTGGCTGGGCTGGCTGGGTTGACTAGCGGCGTTGTTGTGTAAACACAGTTTTGCCTGCGTGTAAACGAAAGCTCAGAGGCCGCGGTCCGCACCCCAAACACTGCCTCTTGTGTTTTCGAAGTCCGCTGGTGATGACACGTGATCATGTGTCCGCCAATCGCTAAGGGGTGCGTGCCCCTGGTGGCCGCACGGCGTACTAAGGAAGTGAACCTCGCCGTCTCCGAGTGTTTACTAGGCTAATGTTGGACGTGCACAGAAACCTAGCAAATCAACAACATTCTAATAGAAGCACACACGACATGTCTACCCTGAAATAAAACTGTTGTCGCGGTCACGGCATTAGAGTTTTTATTTCAATTCCCCCGTCCTGATATGACCTTAGATGTTGCTAGGACGTAAAATAACAACAAACAAACAACTATTTCAATTCTACTTTAAAATTTAATAAATGTATTTTGTCTGCAAATTTGTCTGTGGGCGGCGAGGCATTGGTGTGCTGATATAGTACATTATACTATATGTTATATCACACATGTGATGGCCATGTGAACCCTTTATTTGTGATATTTTGTTTGTTTTGGTCGGGGTTTTACGCCTTGGTAACAATTACAGTCATATCGGGAAGGGTACTGACTTGTGACACCAACGGTGCCTTAATAGTGTTGCCCCACTGGGTTTTGGTTATTGGGGTTTTACATCATAGCAACATTTACCGTGATATCAGGATGGACACCAACTTATGACAGTGCACACTCATGTCAACTTTATAGTGCTGCCCCACTGGGAGACCAGGCAGCCAGCACCATGACTCAATATCTTACTCAGCCACATTATCCTGATAGTGAGCTAACCAGTCCTTGCCCTATCCTAGTGAATGCCAAGCAACAGGCTACGTAGTGACAAGTATCAATTGTGAAATTCTAATTTTATATGGGGCTGTCACACTACGACGCTTCTCACTGGCGACCCGGCGACGTGTTGCATTTTTGGGGAAACATCGGCACGCATCGGGACGCGTTAGCAGCGCGTCGGTACACATCGGTACACTATGTTTGACGTTGACGGTCGGCGGACAACATTGGCGCGCGTTATTGGTCGCTGAGTGTTTTCAACATGTCAAAAAAAAACAACGACCGGCAGCGCGCACAAATATATGGGTAAGGACGTTAGGAGGACGTTAGGCGGACTTCGAGCTCCGTTGGACACGCCGGAAGAGCGTTATGCGAACGCTAGGCAGACGCCGCACACGCGGGCGGGTCGTCTCCACACGTTGCACCAAATGGTTGCTTTGTTGTTTTACGTCCTACCAACATCTAAGGTCATATGAGCACGTCGCGCCAAACTTCTTTTTTTTTTTCCTCACTCCTCGAAACCCGTTGGCCGCATGCTAACAAGACGCTACTCACATGCTGCACCAACGTCCAATTTTCCCATATTTCCCCTAAATCTTTGAAGTTTCTCGACGCTTTAATTATATTTTCAACGCTGACGGGTCGCCAGTGAGAAGTGTCATAGTGTGACAGCCCCATAAGAAAGAACAACTGACCATTATCATGTCCACGAAGAAGAAAGTGGTTGTTTAAATCCTTTTGTTTTAGATAAATTGATGAGGTTGATTGTCACAATCAACCATACCTTAATTCAAAGTAACTTGTATTATATTTGGTTAACTTTGGAGATATCTGAAGTGAAAATATGCCGAATTAATTTTGGTGTACACGTTGAAATTCCTACATCATAGGTTTAAGCAATAACAGGTTCTATTACTATGAGATTGACATTCTAAGTTACATGCAGTAAGGGATGCTTAAAGCTGCATAGTCTGATGAAATATCAAATTTTCAAAACCAAACCAATTATCTAAATTTGATTTTACACATCTAACTTAGATACTGATGCACTTATTAAGCATTTGTTTCTGCATAGAAGGCAATACTGAGTCAATTTAACAGAACCTGTTACTGCAGAAGTCTGACCATAGACCCGAGTGCTCATGGCTCTTCGGTATGGCGCCTACAAACAGATCGTCTGGCTCTTCTTCGTCTGTGTTATCAGCTAGCCATTTCGTTGCCAAAACTAATTTTCCATGTTTGCACTCAAAATATCTCAAAAGTTTACCATTAAAAATAAAAGTAACTTCGAACTAATGTAAAGTAGATACTAGTGATCGATCTAATATATTCATCTCAGAAAAAAATATAGAAATTAAAAACCATCGGACTATGCAACATTAATAAGTGCACCAGTGGCTATGTTGGATTTGTAGCATCAAATATAGCTCAGTTTAGACAATGTGATATATATCCTTGTTCTGGCAATGTTTTATAGACATCACGTGACTTAATTAGGAATCCCTAATAGTGCCCAGCTTCGCTACCAATATGCAGAATTATACCGACAAAAACCAATCCACACAGTGCTTTTTACACACGTGACCAGGAAGCCTCATTATCCGGCCGCTGGGGGCCGCTGTTTGACCCCGTAGACGCCCTGATCAGTAGGCAAAATGGCCGCATGTAGAAATGAGCCTCCAGGTGGCGCCACTACCGGCCTCGCGCATGCGCACATGTTCGTGAGGGGAGCAGAGGGGACGGGGCCGGATAACACGGCCAATAATCGGCACGACCCGTAGGCGGTACCGGGAGATTTGGTTGGTTGTTGGAGTTTTACGTCCTGGCAACATCTGAGGTCATATCAGGACGGGTACTGACTTGTGACAATGCGCACTCATGGCAACTTTATATTGTTGCCCCATTGGGAGACCAAGCCACCAGCACTTATGACCTGATATCCCACTCAGTCACATTATCCTGACACTGAGCCAACCAGTCCTTGACCTATCCTAATAATGCCGAGCGCACGGTTAGGAAGCAGCAAGTATATATCCTTAAGTCATTGATTTGACTCGACCAGGATTAGAACCCATGGGTTTGAATAATACAATCTACGAAAAAGGGAGACGAACGCTGGACTCAGTCGGCCATCCCGTCTGGTCGGGGATACCGGAAGAAGATAATTTGTTCAACGAAGGCAATAGCTATATAAATGAAAGCGAATGTGTGTGGATTTGTTTGTTTGTCTGTGTTCACAAAAAGATCCTGCCTCCTTAGAATGATCTCAAATTGAATGTGATAGTTATATTTGATACTTTTATTGTTTACTCAATTAAATTGATTACTCATTAAAATTCCTTTTTTATTATTCTAAACCCTTAGTTATATGGGATGGATGCCTAAGAAGCCCTCCTCGGGAGCCTGCTTTAAATTCTGTGCGGAGCGCAACTTTTAAAATTGCATCATCTGATGGTTTTGAATTTCTGTATTTTTTTCTGAGATAAATATATTAGATCGATCACTAGTATCTACTTTACATTAGTTCAAAGTTACTTTTATTTTAGATGGTAAACTTTTGAGATATTTTGAGTGCAAACATGTGAAATTAGTTTTGGCAAGCTTGCCAGAACTCTGACACCATAGACTTCTGCAATAACAGGTTCTGTTAAATTGACCCAGTATTGCCTTCTACGCAGAAACAAATGCTTAATAAGTGCATCAGTATCTAAGTCAGATATGTCAAATCAAAACTAGATAATTGGTTTGGTTTTGACAATTTTATATTTCATCAGACTATGCAGCTTTAAGTTTGTAGTTGATAAATAAACGTGAATAACATGATATAATACTGAACCTGTGACGTGGTCTGTGACGTCACAGTACCTTTTATTATACCTTTATACACATACAATAGCATGTATGTACTTATAATATCATGATCACCATGACCTCTATTCCCATGAAAGAAGAATTGTAGACTTCAGTATCATTTCCAGACCTGTTTAATGGGGAAAAGTACATCACATTTATATGTGTGCCTGCTCACGGACTACATATGTCTTGTAAAGTCGACGGCTGGCAGCTGTGGTTGTGTAGGTAGGATAAATATGAAATCACTACAGACAAGAGAAAGGTAGAGTAGAAAGTGCACAGAAGGTGAGCTTACACCCTCAGGTTTATTACTATATAGTCTCATGAATCCAAGATGGCTGTCACACCTGATCAGCTCCTCCAATCAGCACTAGGCATTCTGCAACCAACCAATGAACATCCAACCTGCCTGTATCCAAGCCTTGGTTGTTTATGGCTACAGTGCCCTGTTGTGTCTGGGTGTGCGGTGATCCATAAATAACAATTGGGGGGAGGGAGTTTTTGAGCAGAGCTCCCAAGGCTCTGTCACACTAAAAGTAGTGCACCTCTCACACTATCTATAACTACATAATGTTTATATCAACTCAGTAAAGGATCACCAGCACCACATAATACCTTAATGCATCTGGCTTTATATACCATTTACCTTTTTATATTACAATCGTAATTACTATAGACTAGTTCACACCATCCTCTAATGTCTAAATATCGGGAAATTTTACATTGCGTTAGAACCCTCTCATGGGTTATGGATATTGCTAACTGTAACATGCAATTCACCATTGTCTGTCATGATATCTAATGGCTGGTTTTAATACATTTATGCCAATATAGGCTGTATAAAGCATTATACGAGTATAATAAGCCGGAAAATCCCATGTAGTCCCCAGCCACTAAGTCATCAGCTCGTTGCCTCTATTCATTAGGTCATCTACTGATACAACCTCACCTCCCCATGTGGCGCGACTTACTTGTCCATGCCTCAGCAGCCAATACGCTCAATCACTGTACCGCTGAACTTATAACCATCTTCAGCTCTAAATATATTTAAGCTTCTTTAAAACAATCTTCTGACACCAGCTGGAGACATTTGCCCAACAATATTGTTTAGGTAGATTTTCCTATCTGTATGCTTCTTCCATCATGTATATCATCATCATCATCATCATGCTGTCGGTCGCGATGCGACAAAGACTGCTTTCATTACTTGACTGCACTGTACATTTCATGAAAGCTGCCTGCAAAAGTGTTGAAGTGCTGCTGGCTTTTGCAAGTTACCAGCGGCACTCTCTCGGGGAGCAAATAGAGGTTTCACACCGGCAAGAACATGTCCAGACAGGCGCAAAACTATTTGTCCCTGCAGTGGTTGGTCGGGAGATGTTGGGAGTTCCATACATCAACTGCCCTTAAGGCTGCCACAGTGACATGGTTTTCTGTTTAGGGTTTGCTCCCTTAGCTTTCGGTTCTGTCAAGAACTTGTACCACAAGGCAGTGGTTTACAACTCTGCAGGGCAGGGGTGTCAAACTCCCTGAGGTATTGCAATACCTGCAATACCTGCATATAACCATTCCGTAAAATATACATGATTTGAGTACATAATGGATTAATTGCTTAGTGTGTCAACCCCACCATTCTCTCCACATCTACTCACCAGCGCCAAGCACCCCCTCTCCAAGTAACAATAATCTAGGAGCGGTAATCTCTCCGTTATCAGTCCTTCAACAGGTTCCTTCCAAGAAATGGAACACCGACACACTTCTGAGTCAAGTACAAACAATAGCCACCCCTTCAGCTTAACATAGAAATACCGACAATAAAGACAAAATGTGGGATGGAGTCTTTACAACCTGTTATCTGACAGTGTTGCAGAGATAATTAGTAGCCATATATCTTATTTTTGCTGAGAGTGTGATATCAGGAAATTGCACCTGCGTTAATTAAGAAGCAGGTGTTTGGTTGGCAGATATATAAGGGCAATACAACAAGTGTACTCTGTATAGTTACAGTGTATTCATAATAGAGTTTGTTTTGTTTGTTTGTTGTTGTTTTACATCCTAGCAACATCTAAGGTCATATCAGGACGGGTACCGACTTGTGACAGTGCGCACTCGTGGCGATTTTATATTGCTGCCCCACTGGGAAACCAGGCCGCTGGTACCATGACCCGATATCCAACTCAGTCACATTATCCTGACACTGAGCCAACCAGTCCTTGCCCTATCCTAATAATGGTGAACGCCAGGCTAGGAAGCCACAAGTATCAATGTTTAAGTCATTAGTTTGACTCGACCAGGATTCGACCCCACGACCCCACGATAAGAATGGTATTCAAACTAACCAATTGTTGTCATATACATCCTGATTGATTCCTTGACTTTTTTGTTTAACATAATGTGTTGGGTAAGAAGCAGGCACTTAAAAAAAAGAAATTTAATCGCGGAAATCAGCGAAATCGCGGAGATTTTTCATCCCTGGACTTAGTGAGGATGCTACATTTTAAAGCTGCATAGCCCGATAAAGCATCAACTTTTCAAAAATAAAACCAATTATCTAGAATTGATTCTACATATCTAACTTAGGTACTGAAGCATTTGTCATCACACATCAATGAATACTGAGGCAATTTAATAGAACATGTTACTGCTAAAGCCTATGGTGTCAGAGTTTTGGCATGCATGCCAAAACTAATTTGGCATGTTTGCACTTAAAATATCTCAAAACTTAGCAATTTAAAATAAACAATACTTGACGCTAAAGTAAGGTAGATTATATCAATCAGTTTAATATATTTATCTCAGAAAAACCATCGGACTCAAAACCATCGTACTATGCAATTTTAACCAAAGTAAGAATTCTGCTTGCAGGGCCAGGAGTTCGCAGCCTTCTACATGCTGGAGTACCAGCGGGAGGATCACGGAGACTGGAAGCGCTTCAAGGACCGCAAGGAGCGCAACGTGAGTATCAGCCACTAGTTATATTTGTTGGCGGGTAAAACAGTTTATTCATCAGAATATACTTTTTTTCAGCGCCGAGGCAGTGGTCTTCCGGCCGTTTACATTACATTGTAAATAGGTAGATCAGCGGGTACTTAGATAGGGCATATTAGTAGATTGTGGAGGGGGTAGTGTGTTAGTGGGTTAGCCGTTCAGTGTTATGGGCTAAGATGGTGGGTCACTGCAAAAACTGTGCTGCTATTTCGGTATAGCTGAGGTAAGTAATTGAGTGAGTGTGGGGGGTGGGGAAATGATATCTTCCTATGTCTTGTAATATTAGCTAAGTCTCGTGATTTCAACTTTGCAGCCACTTGGCACAAATTGAACCACTTCAAAATCAACTCTGCTGCCATTTGACACAAATTTGACCATACTGCTAGGACAATTTCAATGCAATCTACATTGGGACTTATCTGGCGGAAGTTGGGTGAGAGATGGTAAATACACATGCACAAAATAGTATTTTATCTAATGGAAAATATCTGATAGGACAATTTCACTACAATCTACATCATCAACAAATGTATGGTAATAACCCCATTACGTTTACGTAGGTTGAGAGTATCGGGTCTATAGTGAAAGATAGTGCTGGGAGGAGTACCAACCGCAACTCCCCAGGTGGAAGCTGGAGCTGTGACCCGGCATCCTGGGTTACAGCTCCAGTCCTTCCTGAGGGACCATCGGAACAGGCAATACCCGTACTATTGATTGCCACATTTTCTGACAGTATTACCTATATTGTGCAATTTGGGAGTTTTTTTAAAGTTTTTTATTTATTTTTTATTGATACAGTATTTATTCTGCCCATAGCGATTAAGCTCCTTTGAGGGTGCATGTTTTCGTCGCTGGACAGCTATGAAGCTGGTTTGATATGTGTTTTTTTGTATTATTTTTATGTTAGTTTCTATGCTAATTCTGCATGTCTCTTATCCTTTGTTCTTTTAGAAATCGTTTGTATTTATTAAGATCTTTTATTGATCTTGCTATTGGAGGTTGTTTGTTCAAGGCTTGGGTAGCCATAGCAAATGTACTCCTTTCATGGATTTTTGTGTTGCTTATGACTTCCTTTAGGACTGGGGCATCCATGTGCCTGGTCTTTCTTGGTGCAGTCACGGTGTGATCTGGCTGTGTTATGTAGTGGTGTGCAAGTAATTTAAGGTGGAGTTCCCTCCTGCTTGCTAAGTTCAGTAGCTGATACTCTATGGGCCTGCCTTGGAAGCCAATCATCTACAATTGTTGGGATGTTGAACTACCATCCCAACACATTCATTTGCAACATGATTCCGAAATCACCTCTTCATTGCTGCGATTCACACTAATGCATTTTCATATCGATCAGCAAATTCACTTGCGCCATCACGTGATTCATTTGCGCCGTCACGTGATTAAAATGTAGGTGAAATAATGAGGAAATGCGCCGCTGATCAGAACGCACTTCAACAGCAACACGTGCAAAAATGCCCCACTCCCCCAATATTAGGACTCGCCCTTAATTACATCATTAAAAGAACAGACGACCATTAAAGTCAGTGTGATAGGTTTCAGTGCGTCTGACAAACACACGGCGTGTGTGTGGGTGTGGGTGTGGGTGTGAGTGAGTGGGTTATTTTACCAGCCTAACACAGTGGCAGTGCGTCTCCGCCCCCGCCCATCAACCCCCTCCCCACCCACCCCTCGCCCCCCTCGCCCCCTCACCGCTCCCCACCCCCCACTGCTCCCCCATACTTCCCGCCCCCACCCTTCCCCTCCCCCCCCCCCCCACATCCGCCCCCCCCTCTTGCTTTTGGGGTTGTTCGTAACCTTACGACGGTTACCGGCTGCAGAACTGCAGCAATATCGAAAGGCCCCAATAAATCGGTCCAATCTTTGGTTGAAGATTAATCTTCAGTAGGGATGGTTGTAGACGCTGGGGATGTCTTTACAACATTCAAAATGGCAAAGCTTTGGGGCGGCCCGTGAATCTCTCCGGTCCAGCGGTAGCAGAGCACTTATATCTAGTCAACAGTAGCAAGGGTTTAGGAGGAAGGGACGGGCAAAGATGGGTCCAGTAGTTCCAGCAACAAGAACAAAGCAAGAGAAATGATAAGGTAAAGGGCCCCCACCCAAGCAAACAACTGCCTTGATCAGGGGGAGAAGTAAGCCTGGGAGAAAAAAAAAGGGTAGAGTATAGGAAAGAGAAATTAGGAGAGTTGAGTCAAAGGACCGTGTCTATTTGCTCTATGGTGACCAGCTGGCGAGCCAAAGACACGGACAGAGTAAGAGTAGAAAGTGAAATGCTGGGGGGCTCCCTCTCCTGGAACTCTTTTCAGACATAATCAAGGAGGAGCATGGACAGCAGAGAGGAGATAGATAGAGGTGTGGACGAAGTGCGGTCTGGATAGCAAGTGTCTCCCCCACCCCAATGCTTCCCCACCCATCCCTCACTTCTTCCCCACCTCCCCCCTCTACCCCTCCCCAAACCCTTGCCCTATCCCTCCCCCACCGCTAGCTAACCCCTCCCCCCTGCCCCCTCCCCCACCCTCGCTCCCTTTCCACCACCCCACTACTCAAGGTGAGTGGGGGCTTCAAAGTGTGAATACGTGTGTTCCGCTGGTCCGCCAGGAAGGATGCAGGCTAAAACCCAGCATGTCAGGTCACAGACCAGACGGGATGGCCGAATGAGTTAGAGCGTCCGTCTCCCGTGCTGGTAGATCGTGGGGTCGTGGGTTCGATCCCCGGTCGAGTCAAACCAATGACTTTAAAATTGATACTTGTCGCTTCCTAGCCAGGCGCTCGGCATTATTAGGATAGGGCAAGGACTGGTGTGCTCAGTGTCAGGATAATGTGACTGAGTGGGATACCAGGTCATGGTGCCGGTGGCCTGGTTTCCCAGTGGGACAGCACTATAAAGTCGCCATGAGTGCGCACTGTCACAAGTCGGTACCCATCCTGATATGACCTTAGATGTTGCTAGGATGTAAAACAACAGCAAACAAACAACAACAAACAGCTACAGCTTACACGCCAGAAGTTGGCGGTTGGTGCAAATCCCAGCCCTATCCTTGACTGCAGCCCCCACACTTTAAACCCGCTTTACACCTGCGTCCACATGCCTCCTGATACCCGAACTTGGTCAGGTTCTCGCCATACATTTGTTTCTAATTCACTCACTCGGCCTAGAACAGGAAGAGAGACAAGGATAGATATTTAAGAAATTAATTTAAAATAATTCAGACCTACAGGTAGGCCAGGCAAGCGGGTGACAGTGACCCAATTCATGTTCGGTAATCGTGAGCAAGCGGTCAACAAGGACCAGTGGATGAGCAGGTCAGAGCAGACCGGAGCATGAGACATATAGACCCATCAGTGCGCACCCCCCCCCCCCAGTTAGAGGGAGGGTGGGTGGTAAAGTGAAGTGTGCAGGACGGTGACAGGAGAAGAAGTGAGTGTAAAAGGGGCAGGTTGAGAAACAGGAAAGGGAGAAATAGCCTCGTTCGCAAATTATCCATGTTAGCCTCGCCAACATGCTCAATGTACAATACAGTGAAATTGTCATTGCAAATATTTTACATTATATAAAATACTACTCGTTGTATGTGTATTCACCACGTCCTCCGCCTTCCGCCGGGTAAGTCCTAATGTAGATTGCAGTGACATTTTCCACGCAAATATTTTACATTAGATAATATACCACTTCTTTTATCATGGTATATATTAGATAAAAGATTCACCCCATACTTGGAGAACAGGGGTGAACACACACCCTATGTAAAAGCTGGCGAAAAATTCTTTAGTATGGAACAGGAAGTAGAAACTCTGGCTCCAGTATCAAATGGCTACCCATATCGGCGCAGAGTTGGTGAAATGGGAGAGAATGCAAAAAGACAAGATGGCGGTGATAAAATGCACTCTGTTTTATTTTTTTAATTCCTTAAGCTACATGTTTTATGATATATTTCAATTCAAAAGTAGTGGGTGAATATGAGGATGTATGTGAAGAATATATTTTGCTTCTTAAATTAAGAATTTACCACCTCAATTAATTTCCCCGTCATGTCGAAATTCTTCGCCCGTTTTTCTAATGGGTTGGTTTTCACCCCTGTACTGTAGTACGGGGTGAACGCTTTATCTAGGTATACATGTATTCACCACGTACCCGTTACATTCCGTCATGTAAGCCATGGCTGTGACCTGGCATGCTAAGTCACAGCCTCCATCGTTCATGAGGGACCAGCGGAACTCGGAACCCGCGTCTTATGAGTGCAAGTGCGCGCGCATGTGTAATTTTAGCATAACTCGGGTTATCCCTAGTTGTTTGTTTGTTGTTGTTTTACGTCCTAGCAACATCTAAGGTCATATCAGGATGGGTACCGACTTGTGACAGTACGCACTCATGGCGATTTTATAGTGCTGCCCCACTGGGAAATCAGGCCACCGGCACCATGACCCGATATCCCACTCAGTCACATTATCCTGACACCGAGCTAACCAGCCCTTGCTCTATCCTAATAATGCCGAGCACCAGGCTAGGAAGCGACAAGTATCAATTTTTAAGTCATTGGTTTGACTCGACCGGGAACCGAACTCACGAACTCCCGATCTTCCACACGCGAGGCCTGTGCTCTACCGATTCGGCCACCACGCCAAGTCCGTCCCTAGTTGTTTATTACGCACGGCTACAGTTGCCCAGACTGCCGACAGGGGGCGCGTTGGACGCCGCACCAAAGGTTCGAAATGCTTGTGTCAGTGAAACGCTGAAAGAAATTCCAGCAAGGTGAATTCTTTAATACAATACGCGTTTTATCCCCCCCCCCCCCCCGTCGAGGCGACGACAAGAGGATGAGTCACGGCCATTATCACTAATGGCACGGGCTCCTAATTGGCAGTCGACCGCCGCCGGCGTTATAGTGTGCGGCAGATTAGGACCGGGGCCATGGGAGGCAGTGCGGGCAAGGTGGCGGAATGGGTTCTTAATGGGTTATGCATACAGACCCCTGGTTGCCGATTGTGACGCGATCATCATCTGTGAATTACTCCCTCAGACCAGACGGGATGGCCCAATGAGTTGAGCATCGTCTCCCGTTTTGGGAGATCGTAGGATTCGAACCCGGGTCGATTCAAACCAATGACTTTAAAATTGACACCTGTCGCTTCCTAGCCAGGTCCCCGGCCTTCTTAGGATAACGCATGGACTGCATAGCTCCTGGTTAGCTCAGTGTCAGGATAATGTGACTGAATGGAAAATCTGTGCATGGTGCCGATGGCCTGGTTTCCCAGTGGGACAGCACTATAAAGTCACACATAGGTTAATCAATTATAATTGAATCGAGATCATTCAGTGGCAGCCATCTTGTTCTTTGTGCATTCTCTCCCAACTTCCTCCAGTGTGTGCCAATATAGATACACACTGAGCACAGGAACAAGGACCTCCATATCCTGTTTATAGTTGATTCACACCGAGGCATTTTTTGTTCAAATCTAGGCTGGGTTACTCTGGATAGGGGTGAATCTTTTATCTCGTGAGTCATGTGATAATTGAATCATCAGGTTGAACTGATAACCGTTAGGCGGGTGGTGGAGTGATGGGTAGATAGCGGGGGTGGGGGTGGGGGGGGTGAAGGAACAGCTCCTCTCATCACAACGAGTGTGCCCAACGGAGACGAGACAAATAGTTGCGCGAGGGAAGAAAAAAAAGAGAGGAAAAAAAATCCCTCAAGGAATATTTATTTTCTGATTTGCTGTCACATCCCTACCCCTCCCATAATAGCATTACACGTATATGGAAGATAGAGTGATTGACAGTAATTGTACACCCATCTCAGCAACAAAGGTCAAGTTGATCTTGAGCAATTAGTAGAATCCATTAAATCAGTTAATTATTAGAATTACAACCAATCATTTAAAAAGCTGAAATTCTGAAGTCATAAGTGTCGCTTCCCATTCTGTTTAAAAGAAGAAAATGACATTTGTGTGTGTGTTTAGTTCACCAGTAAATAATATATATGTATATTATGATTTGCTGAATATATTTTAATTGAAGACCTGGGAATAGACAAAAAAGTGTTGAGTCCATTTGTCTGATTCCTCATTTGAATATTCATAGACGCAGGTGATGTTATTCAGGATTGGCCCTATAACCTGCAATAATCGGTCAAAGTCAACCAATGATATCAATGCTGGCCGTTCTCTAGATTATAGTGTTGAGGCTATTCATCTGACTGATTCCTCATTTGAATATTCATACCATAGACGCAGGTGATATTATTCACGATTGGCCCTATATCCTGCAATATGCGGTCAAAGTCAACCAATGGTATCAATACTGCTCGTTCTCTAGATTATAGTGTTGAGACTATTCATAGATGCAGATGTCATTCGTGACTGGCCCTATATCCTGAAATATGCGGTCGAAGTCAACCAACGGCGTCATGGATGGCCATTCCCTACATTGTTGTTTGTCTGACCAACTCCTTATTTGAATATTCATAGAAGCAGATGACGTCAATCGCGACTGACTCTATATCCGTCTATTTGTCTGACCTAATCTTCATTTGAATATTCATAGACACATTTGAAATCATTCGCGACTGGCGATATATCCTGCAATATGCGGTCGAAGTCAACGAATGGTGTCATAACTAGCCATTTTCTAGATTACCATGTATTGAGTCTATTTGTCGGAGTCCTCATTTGAATATTCATACACACATTTGAAGTCATTAGCGACTGGCCCTATATGCTGCAATATGTGGTCAAAGTCAACCAATGGCGTCATTGCTTCCCATTCTCTATGGTGCAAGAAACACGCAGGTTCTCATTACGCAATCCGCACAGCTAGCAGAGCACACTGTAGCCAGCGCCTGCGCAGTTGCATGCATTACTGGTGGATGCACATGGCTGACTAACTTACCGCCCCCCCCCCCCAGCCCTTAGCGCCACTAAATTGCAAATTCTGCGCTTTGGAATTGGGTGAAAATGACGGAAATTCAATCAGGATTTCAGGATAGGGAAGCACCATGTTTCTACTGATGGTTTTAGCGGAGCCCGTGGTTGCTCATCAGTGCTATTGGGCGGGCAGGGCGGGGCGGGGGGGGGGGAGAGCCGGGGGGGGGGGGGGGGTAGATCGGTGGTAATGGCCCATTTGTTCATAGGTAAGTTAAGAATGACATTTACACATTGTGGAGGTTATTTGCCGATGCAGAATTTAGGCATGGGTATGTGGCATATATAAGAATTATGTTTGTAATAACTAATATCCAAGAGGAAATGTTTGTTTTTGATTGTTGGAGTTTTACATCTTGACAACATTTAAGGTCATATCAGGACGAGTACCGACTTGTGACATGGCGCCGTCCTGATATGACCTTAGATGTTATCACAGAAATTGGTGATGTTGTGAAGCGGGAGAAATAGCTTAATAATTAAAGCTGCATAGTCCGATGAATCATCAACTTTTCAAAATCAAAATAATTATCTAGATTTTATTGTACATATCTACCTCAGATACTTGTGCACTTATTAAACATTTGGCGCCACATAGAAGGGAACACTGAGGGAATTTAATAGAAGCTGTTCCTGCAGAAGCCCATGGTGTAAGAGTTTTGGTGTGCTTGCCAAAATTAATTTAGCACATTTGCACTTTAAATATCTCCAACGATAGACATCTAAAATAAAAAAATTACTTCAAACTGGAGTAAGGTAGATTATAGCGAACAACCTAATATATTGATCTCAGAAAATGACAGAAACTCAAAACCATCGGACCATGCAACTTTAATCAACTTTTAAGGGTACAAAATCATACATATAAAAAATATATTAATGTACTTGAATGACATTTTCTTCACTTTAATGAAAGAGCTTTTAGACAACCTGAGGTGGGTTGCAATGAGCATTTCTTAGTAAGCGAAAATTCTACATAATTATTGTTGCTGATAGAACAACTCACCAAAAGACAAAAGTGGAAAGAGTTTGCTTCTAATGTAATCTTCCTATTGATTGATTGGTTTTTACATCGAGTAACATGTGGTGTCATATGAGGACGAGAACCGGCTGGTGAGAATGTGCACTCATATATGCTTCATAGTGCTCTCTCATTTGGATACCATGCAGCTAGCAATATGACCAGATATGTCACTTAGTCAGTTTCCTGACACTGGCCAAACCATCCTTGTGTTAGCCTATCTCTGTGGCGGAGTTGTCAGAGTGTCTGACTTTTTTCTAGGTCAGACTCCTAATCTGAAGGTCAGTGGTTCGATTCCCCATGCCTCCATCTCTGCCAATTTGGATTTCCACCGCTGTGTATAACTTACAGCGTCATCAAAGGCCAGTTGCTCTCATACCATGTCTATGTGGTGTGGGGGGTTAAAAATCCCTTGGGTTGGTAAAAGTGTAGGCTCGGGCTTTCTGTCGACAAACTGTCTAATGGTGAAAACAAGCCTATTCAGGCTTATCCATGATAGGCAGTATAAATCTTTAAAAAAAAAAAAAATCCAAGCAGCAGACATGGTAATTAATTACACTATCAATTTATCACATTGCAGGTTTGACTTGGCTAGGAATTGTGCCCACAACTTCCCAAATAAAGCAGATAATTTGGCCACTTACCCATGCAAATTATGCACAAACCCTAACTTCAAAGGTGTGACAAAAACTAATAGAGTATATCTAGATTAAATTACTAATTGCACAGGTACAAATGTTGATTATGTACAAAAAAAACTAGAATATTATTTTTAATTGGGAACTCCCCAATTTTACATCATAATCAAGTTTACAGGAATTATTGATAAAGGAAATCAATCCGTATGGATTATGACAACTACTGCACAGCGGCGTAAACAAGTACCTGCACTTAACCGTTATGGGCAGAATAAACAAACGATCACAAAAATAAACACCCAAAAAACTGACATCTGATCCAGTTTCACATGAATAGCGGTCTTGTTTGTAACATAACTACAACGTCTCATCACGTAACCAGTATGTTGGAGTAGTGATGGAACAGGCCTGAAATTTGCACATTATGTTCTTACGTAGCGAGATCCATTACATAATCACTTAATGGACACAAAACAACTTTACTTATTCACAATTATAAGGATTAACTATGACTTAATAATTTGCATAGATTATAAAAATGTATTTTCTAGGAGTTATTTAGGGCGCAAGAATGGTTTGACGGTGTCTATGGTCAAGCTGTCGCTATTCATGTTATTCAGCCCTAATTACTGTCCTCGCTGACTTGTCCTAAGGTATATATATATTGCAGACTTGGAAAGCAGTACAAATCCGACCATCATTTAAACGGACCAGGTATAGGCCGCTGAGACACAACCTGTACTCCTACAAATGCTCTCCAAGCATACGTTTGCCGGTTTTCAGTTTATGCAGCTACATATGTGGGAGAAGAGTGCTGACATTGGTTGCTTCTGTTGTGTTATATTTAATCCAGCAGCACTGATACTTTTAGACCACATATAGAGAAAAAGAATTTAGAAATTGCAATCTAAAATGATAAATATAAAGTTCAAATGTTTATTTATTATAACCAGCTACTTTTTGTGTGAATAATTGATTAAATTATGCAGATTTAAAAATTGAATTGACAGCTTTCTGTGGCTGCCATCTTGGTGGTTGCCATGGCTTCCCCTGTGTGTGGGGAACCCCTTTAGGTCATGTGATGAGGGAATCCCACCTATGATGTCATTCATACATCACAGACCTCAACTCTCCTCCCACATGTTCAGTGGCATGAACTGAACAAACTAAGCAACGGTATGTTTGGAGAGCTTCTGGTGCTGGATTCGTTTGTATCTGGGTGAGGTATACCCGGTGACTTTAAAGTAAATTTGAAGCCTTTTGAGTATGCCTTATAGCCTAAGTCCACCCTTCCATTCCCTACATGAGATGACATCACACAACTACTAATAATAGCCATGGTTATGGGTAGACCAATTACTACCTACCGGGTTGCACCTCAAATAGACCATTCCAAGTGTGATCTGTCCTTACGGGACATCAACTATTCATGTAAAGAATACATTTGAAGATCCCAAGCATGTACTACAGATGGGCCAGGGGGGATATGATTGAAGTATTCAAATATCTCCATGGTATCTAAAAGACAGGCAGCCCCCTTATCAGAGACTCCAACACCTGGATCAGAGGGCACTCCCTGAAGCTGAGGGAGCGGTAATCCAGACTGGACCTGTGACACAACGTTTTCGGCTTTAGGGTGGTTGACCTGTGGAATGACCTGCCGGAGAGTGTTGTAGCAGCAGAGTCGGTGAACTGTTTCAAGTCCCGACTGGATGCATACTGGTCAAGCATTACATATATCTTGGAGCCAGTGACAGTTGCTACGATCCACCACATCTGAAAAACTGTCTCCATTTCTATTAATTAAGAGCGGCTAACAGGTCCAAGGCCTATCATAGCTGTATCCTATTGATTGATTGATTAGTAAAACCACATGAGGAGATCTTTAATGCACTTCGCTGTTGGTAACGGGGCATAATTATCTTCCCTCTTGGAACACAATTTTCCTATCTAAATATCAGAACAATGTACTCAGAATGTGTTGACGGCAGCCGTGAGAGTTTTAGCTCATGTAAAGTGGATCTCTCCCCCGCCCTCTCCCCGCTCCTCCCCCGCCCTCCCCTGCCGGCAGCCCGGGGACGGCCCCCGTCAGGCATGGTCTGAGTCATGGCTCCGTCACCAAGCGGATCAGTAATCACCTTGTCGGCCCAATCAATGCCAATTACCACAATTTTCGCGCAAAACAAATATATATTCGCGGACTTGGCGATTTTTGTTATTGCTCACCCATTGAATCCTTGTACTTAAAAAGATACTCTGGTTTGTTGAGCAACATATAATCTGTATTTCTTGATTGTTTGTTGGGGATTTTCATCCTATTGTAGTGGTCTGCACTGACCTCTCGGGCAAGGAGCCGCATAGACAGGTAGGCGTGGATAGTATGGTGATATCAGGGAGCTTAGGTCGTGTAATGGTTAGCACACTGGCCTGGAATGCAAAGAGATGTGGGTTCGAGTCCTGCTCTAGGCGCAATATTTCTCGTTTTCATCAACCCCACAACACTGGTTGCCGTGACCATGATCCTGTACAAGCTTTGCGCTGTATGGTTGTTGAACCTACCCTGTGTATGTATGTGTTAGTGCATTGCCTGTGTGTATGTAATTGTAAGCATTAAAAGACTTACAATTCCAGGGGGACGACTGTAGTGGTCTGCACTGACCTCTCAGGCAAGGAGCCACATAGACAGGTAGGCGTGGGCAGTATGGTGATATCAGGGAGCCTAGGTGGTGAAATGGTTAGCACACTGACCCAGAATGCAAAGAGATGTGGGTTCGAGTCCTGCTCTAGGCGCAATATTTCCCATTTTCATCACCTCCCACGACACTAGCAATATCTAAGGTCATATCAGGATGGCAACAGATAATGTCCTCTCAGGATGGGTTCTACTGATAAGGCGCACTCATGATGACTTTTATAGTGATGCCCCACTGGAAGACGAGGCCAATGGCACCATGACCCGACATCCCACCCAGTCACATTATCCTAATACTGACAAACCAGTCCTTGTCCTATTCTCTTAATGCTCACTGCCAGGCTAGATAGTGACAAGTTTAAATTTTGTAATTACTTGTCTTCAAAATAGTCAAGAGATGTTGCATTTCTTATCGCCTCTGGCAAGTAGCCAATTGTATCAAGTTGACCCTCTCTACATTGGTTGGTTGTAGGAGTTTTACGTCCTGGCAACATATAAGGTCATATCAGGACGGGTACCGACTTGTGACAGTGTACCCTCATGGTGACCTTATAGTGCTGCCACCAGGACCAGGACCTGATATCCCACTCAGTCACATTATCCTGACACTGAGCTAACCAGTCCTTGCCCTATCCTATTAATGCCGGACCGGCTGTACAAGGAGGGTGTGTTGAACCTGTTGGGCTGGTACTTTAAAGCTGGGTTAAAGTTGTAGAGTAAGACGCTTTTGAGTTTGCACCATTTTTTGAATAAGTATATTAGGTTGGTTGTTATAATTGACCTTCCTTTGAAGTAATTTTTATTTAAAATTGATAACTTTATGGATACTTGATGTGCAAACATGGCAAACTAATTTTGGCATGCCCATCAAAATTTGAGTCCAAAGACATCTGCTCTCTATTGAATTCGACCTTTTCCCGTAAGTACTATGAACAATGTATAATCTGTTCTCTATTTTAGTTGGTTCTTTCCCCATAGGTAGGACCCTGAACAATGTATAATCTTAATCTAAATACCTGCTCGCTATTGAGTTCAAACTTTTCCATAGGTACATCCATGAACAATGTATAATCTGGATATAAATACACCTGCTCTCTATTGACTTCAAACTTGTCATTATTTTTCTGAACCTACCGATACGCGTGAGGTCTGCTAAATGGTACCGCCTGTGTTCCCGCAAGGGTGGACAATTTCCATTGACCACCTACTGTTGTGTTGACAGTGCATGCATCGCATTGTGCTGTGCAACTGAAGCGTGACCAATCAAGTCAGCATTCCCTAACCCGACCGGCTGCTCTACACGGACATATGAAAATCCAACACATGCGCCACGGTTGTATGAAGGGAGATTACTCTGCGCTGCAGCATTCACACTATTTATTGGAGATACTTGATGTGCAAACATGTCAACCTAATTTTGGCATGCCCATCAAAATTTGAGTCCAAAGCCATCTGCTCTCAATTGAATTCGACCTTTTCCCGTAAGTACTATGAACAATGTATAATCTGTTCTCTATTTTAGTTGGTTCTTTCCCCATAGGTAGGACCCTGAACAATGTATAATCTTAATCTAAATACCTGCTCTCTATTGAGTTCAAACTTGTCCATAGGTACGTCGATGAACAATGTATAATCTGAATATAAATACACCTGCTCTCTATTGAGTTCAAACTTGTCCATAGGTACGTCTATGAACAATGTATAATCTTAATCTAAATACCCCTCTCTATTGAGTTTAAACTTGTCCATAGGTACGTCGATGAACAATGTATAATCTGAATATAAATACACCTGCTCTCTATTGACTTCAAACTTGTCCATAGGTATGTCGATGAACAATGTATAATCTGAATATAAATACAGCTGCTCTCTATGGAGGTCAAACTTGTCCATAGGTATGTCGATGAACTATGTATAATCTTAATCTAAATACACCTGCGCTCGATTGCATTCAAACTTGTCTATATGTATAATCTGGATATAAATACACCTTCTCTCTCTTGAGTTCTCTAACGAATCACAAAACCTGTCGATGAGAGAGAATCGCAAAGTGTAAGCAGCTTTGCACCACCTCCTCCATTCCCTTCCATGTGTTTTATAGAATTAATTATTCAGCGATACATCTCTTCATGTCGGTAAAAGGTGTCAATTCAAATGAGGCGATTTCGTGACTGGCAGACCTCAGACATCTTCGCATGTGTTCAACATTTGTTTACATGTGTTTCATGTAGAAACCAACTGATTCCTGCGACGTAGGTGCCGGCGCATTTTATGTCATTGTTTTTTTCTAAAAGTCCTTTTTAGTAGAACTGTCTCTCAGGTGATGAATTGCCATTGCCAATACGGTGCGTGAAACTGCAGATTCTAGCAGTGAAGGGAATCAGAGCTGACTCTCGGTTGTGTGACTTGGTCTCTCCATTCCTCAATATTCCTGAGGAAGGCGTAATCTATTTAGCATATATGGTAATGAGGGGCTCTGGGAACAGTCATTCTTCAAGTTGGACACCTTCAACTCGGTCCAAAGATTTTGGTTAACAACCGAAACGACTACTGTTTGTATGTTTATTATCAAATATTGTAGCAGATTCATTCTTGCAAGATATGTAGGCATATTCAATTTCCTTGTTTCCCCCCCCCCCCCTAAAAGTCCTTTTAGTCCAACTGTCTCTCAGCTGATGAATTGCCATTGCCAACACAGTGCGTGAAACTGCAGATTCTGGTGGTGAAGGACATCAGAGCTGACTCTCGGTTGTGTGACATGGTCTCTCAGTTCATCAGCATTCCTCACGAAGGCACGATATATTTATCACAGATGGTAATGAGGGGTCTGTGAACACTCATTCCACTGGTGGCAGCATCTTCAGCTAGGTCCACATTTTTTTGGCTAACAACCCTAACAAAGCTAACGTTTATTGTTTGTGAACAACCAGACAGGATGGCCGAATGAGTTAGAGCGTCGTCTCCCGTGTTGGTAGGTCATGGGATCGTGGGTTCGAATCCTGGTCGAGTCAAAATAATGACTTAAAAATTGATACTTGTCACTTCCTAGCCAGATGCTTGGCAATACTAGGATAGGGCAAGGAGCAGTGGCATGAGGATGACCAGACGTCTGCGACTGAAATTTCACCTGCTTAAACACCTAATGAACCCAAAAGAAACACACAAAAAAACAATATTTGCAGCGTCTTAAAGCTGCATAGTCCCATAAAAGCCAAATCCCTTAGCTAGATTTGATCCTGCATGTTCAACTTAGATATTGGTGCACTTATTAAGCAGTTCTTCTGTATATAAGGAGGGATAGTAAGTCAATCTAAGAGGACGCGTTACTGCTGAATCAAATGGTGTCAGAATTTTGACATGCTTGCCAAAATTAATTGTGTAGGCTTTCATTTCAATATCTCCCATTATAGCCATTTAAAATTACTGTTATTTCAGAGTAAAGCAAAGTAGATTATAATGATCAGCTTAATGTATTTATCTTAGAAAATAGTAGAAATTCAAAATGTCCAGACTATGCAATTAAAGCATTTGTTGCTACATAGAAAACACTAAGTCAACTTTGTTGAATCTGTTATTGATGCACTTCATAGACCTATTTCATATGACATCAGCATCGGTATTTAGGTCAGTGCCCGCGCTGTTTGGCTGCAGGATGACACACTGTCACACTGCAAACTCAATGTCTATGAGCAATCTTCATAAAGAAAAAGGGAAATATCTCTAAAGCCACACCACCTAGACACAAAACGCTTGGAACACATATAGCAAACATATTCAATGAATAGATTATATTAAATTTATATGGTTGGGGTTCTGCATTTCTATTAGTTTTTAATAAAATAAACGTTTTGCACTGCGCATACGAGCAAACTCAGTGGCAGTGTGCATTCGTTCTCCAGCCAAGCTGCACGCGCATACACAATGTTTACAAACATTGAAAGGGGTCTGTCCCGTTAGAAATTGTACAGTCACACTAAAAGTAATATCTCCAAAGTTCGCAATTCATAAACGAAGTTACTTCAGGTTGTTGATTAGGTTTTACATCCGAACTACATCTAATGTCATGTCAGGAAGGGTACTGAACTGTGACAGTCGATACTCATGGCGCCTTTATAGAGCTGCCCCACTGGAAGACCACCTCACTGACACTATGACCGGATTTCGAACTCGGGCACATTATCGTGACATTGAGCAACAAACAACAAACCAGTCCTTGTGCTATCCTACCAATGCTAAGCGCCAGGCTAGGTAGTGACAGGTATCAATTTTATAAGTCATTGGTTTGACCATGACCGCCTGTACAGGAAGTGAGCCAGCGCTCTTCCCGATTTGGCCATCGCGTCCAGTGATGGCTCATTTTGCGACCCGGAAAGCTACTGAGTTGGAAGAGGCGGGGGAAGGGATGTATGTGTGTGGGGTGGGGGGCGTGGGTGGAGGCGGAGGGGGGCGTGGGGTGGAGGAGCTGAACCACAGCGCCCAAACCGACATGAACGTCACGCGTTTTATCCACTCTCCAACCACAAGTGTCGTCACAACTCCTACGGACGCACAACCACGTAGGTTTCGCGGCAGTGTGCAAGGTTGCCAACATTGGAAAATGAAAAACTGGAAGTTCTTAAGGCATGTTATATTGGGAGGTCTGGGGGTATTCCCCCAGAAAAATGGTAAAATCTCTCTGGTGCATTTCGGACACAATAATCCGTAAGATTTATATGATATTACTAAATGAAAAACTGGAAGATCGGCATAAGGTGATGATGGGGACATAAAATAGTGTACACCTTACGGCGAAACCATATTAGTTGGCAACCCTGAGTGTGCACACTTGGTATATGCTTGGAGAGTGACGATTCCCGCCCCTCTACTAGCACGTTCCTAACGTGACCCTCACTGCGCAGGTGTCCGGATCAATCACTTCCGGTCAGGTCAAAGGCCACTTTCTGTACATATCCCAACCCCTCCTGCCGTTCCCTGTCGGCACTTGGTCACGTGATCCTACATTTGGCCACCATGTTGGAGAGCCACCATTTTGGAGTTCACTCGTGCGCCACTAGGCGGCAGCACCAGACGGTTTGATTCGATTTGCTGCGGGATTAGTCGCACCGTGGCTTCCGGTGGCCGCCCCGGCCGGCGCGGGCATGATGGAGCTGACTGCGCATGACCGGAGCCTCGTTCGGAGCGAATCAAGATGGCCGCGACCACTGGGGTCGCTATAGCAACGGCAGTGGGGGTGGGGGCGTTAATTGCAGGAAGGGCTTCGTTAATGGGATGATGGATGGAAGGGTCAAAGGCAGGACGCAGGCCTTGTGTGGTCAAGGTCACCGGCTGGCCTTGTTGTAATGTAACCTGAGGTTCGGTAATTAAACTATTTAGGCCACTTAGGCTACCTACAAATCCATGCCGCAATATGCCATAAAAGGTGCATCAATATTTAATGATGTACTATGATGATAATGATAATGGAGATTTAATAGGCCTACTGATAGAGAACCCTTACTAGCAGGAACCGTTCTAAGGAGCTGTGCAATAAAAACTACAATAGGACATATTTACAACTGGGTATAATAAGTTGAAGTGTGGAAAAAATGCAGCCTCAGTCCTGAGGACAAATTTAAACTTACCAATATATCAAAATATAAACTTCTTGAAGATTTATACTGCCTATCATGGATAAGTCTGAATACACTTGTTTTCACCATTATACAGTTTGGCGATAGAAAACCCGAGCCTACACTTTTACCGACCCAAGGGATTTTTAACCTCCCACACCACATAGACATGGTATGAGAGCAACTGGCCTTTGATGACGCTGTAAGTTATCCACAGCAGTGGAAATCCAAATTGGCACAGGTGGGGGCATGGGGAATCGAACCACTGACCCTCAGATTCGGAGTCTGACCAGAAAAAGGTCAGACACTCTAACCACTCAGCCACAGAGAACACCACTATATACTTACCAACATATCCCCAAATTTACCACTGTATCAGCAAATTTACCAATATATCCCCAAATTTAACAATATATCCTTTTTTTAAAGTTACCAATATAACCTGAATTTTACCAATATACCTCAAAATCTTCTGCAATATCCTAAGATTTATCAACATATCCCCAAATTTACCGATATATGCCCAAATTTGGGAAAACATCACACAATTTTACCTATATATCTCAAAATGTACCAATATATCCCCAAATTTACCTATATATCCCCAAATCTACCAATATATCCCAAAATTTACTAATATATCCCTAAATTTACCAATGTAGCCTAACATTTACCGATATATCGCACATACTCTTTTTGTTTGTGCAATAGATGAAGTGTAGCTACACTAGTAGTGACCATACGGGATGGCTGAATGAGTTAGAGCGTCCGTCTCCCGTGCTGGTAGATCGTGGGGTCGTGGGTTCAAACCCCGGTCGAGTCAAACCAATGACTTAAAAATTCATACTTGTCGCTTCCTAGCCAGGTGCTTGGCATTATTAGGACAGGGCAAGGACAGGTGTGCTCAGTGTCAGGATAATGTGACTGAGTGGGATACCAGGTCATGGTGCCGGCGGCCTGGTTTCCCAGTGGGACAGCACTATAAAGTCACCATGAGTGTGCACTGTCACAAGTCGGTACCCGTCCTGATATGACCTTAGATGTTGCTAGGACGTAAAACAACAACAAACAAACACTAGTGGCGATGACAGCCATTTAAACACATGGTGGCTCAGCCCCCCCCCCTCCCCACCATCCCGCTGTGACTTACACGGCTGCCTTTCAGGGGCCACACCCATAGGTTCTGTCAAAGACCCTATAATACTAAGACGGCTCACTCCCTATCTCTCCCATGGTAATAGAAATTTCTCACCACCTTGTGGTGGGTTTGATCAGCCCAGCTCTGGTTGGTGTTTCACATGTAAACACATACAATTATATTATACATGAGATAGGTAAGTATGAATACACATCAATATGAAATTGTTATGAACAAATACACATCATCATCAACATCATCATCAGCATCGCCATCATCACACATCTTTTTTTTGGGGTACATTAGTTGTTTAAGCAGGGGAAATTTCAGTCGCAGGCGATTGGTCTTCCTCATTCCACTGCTCCTTGCCCTATCCTAATAATGCCGAGCGCCTGGCATTTATACATATAATATAGCACTTGTTTAACCAAGAGAACAGCCAGCACACCAAGTGGTGGGTTTGATCATTTTGATTACACAGTACAGGCTGAGTGAGCCGTCTTAGTATTATAGGGTCTTTGGTTCTGTGGAGGATATGGGAGCATGCACCTCCTCAGGGAGGGGCAGCTTCATCAGACAATGTGCGCACTGAGCGGACGCGCAGTTCACGGCAAAGTACTTCCGGTTATTTTAAGAAGCTACAAAAGGTCTCGACATATCGCTTCTTTTGTTTGTTTAACCCACAAGGAAACATTTACAAAAAAAAGAATATTCATTGGATCTGTCTGTATAACTATAAGAGCCCCACCTGTGTAATAAAAGATACTGTTCAACCCACAAAGAACCATCTACATAAACATAAACTATTCATTAGATTTGTATGATTTTACAGGAGCCCCACCTGTGTGGTAACATATACCGCTTAACCCACAAAACCACCACACAATTATTCATTAGATTTGTATGAATAGGACCCCGGATGTGTGATGAAATATGCCATTTAACCCCCAAAGAACCATCTACATAAATTATTCATTAGACTTGTATGTATAGGAGCGCCACCTGTTTGATAACAGATACTGCATCATACCTATTGCTACAAGGTGATGCACGGAAGTAGTCTCACACGATCTACACCCCCCCCCCCCCCACCCCCGCCTTCCCGATGTACTGCCGCTCGGTATGAGGGCTGGCTTCCGGTGTGGAAGATTGAGGGATTCGAATCACGGTCGACTCAAACCAATGACTTACCAAATTCATATATGCCGTTACCTAGCCTGGCGCTTGGCATTAACAGGAACGGGAAAGGACTGGGTTATTCACTATCAGGGTAATGGGATTGAGTGGGATATCAAGCCATCGCACTGGTGGCCTGGTCTTCCAGTCGGGCAGCACTATAAAGTCGCCATGAGTGCGCACTGTCACAAGTCGGCACCGCAGTGGGGTGGACCATTCGGGGAATGTCCTATGTGTGTGTGTGCGGAAGGGGGGGGGGGCGTCTGGGGGCGGGGGAGAAGGGGTACCAACGTCTGCGTCATCCACGCAAGCATCCAATCGGGCATTGCTAGTTCTGCTGGTCCCTGAGTAAAGGCCCAATCACGCCTTACCGGACTGGGGAACCGGACGAGAACTGGACACTGTCCGGTACTGTACAGCGATGTCTGGTACATGTCCGGTACCCATCCGGCGGTGTCCGGTACAAGTTTTGAACATGCACAAAACTTCTACCGGACACCGCCGGACTGACGTGTCCGGTTGGTGTCCGGTTTGTCTGGTACATGTCCAGTACCCATCCTGTACCCATCCGTACATGTCCGGTACTTATCCATTGGTGTCCGGTTTGTCCGGTTTATCCGTTTTGTCTGGTACATGTTGGTACCCATCCGTTATGTGTCCAGTTCTCGTCCGGTTCTCGTCCGGTACATGTATGGTACATGTACGCTACATGTACGGTACTTGTCCGGTTGCCCGGCGGCAATTGACCCAATTCCGGTCCATTTCGCTCCATTTCGATACATTTTGTGTACCGGAGAGCACCAGACTAGAAAATTCTTTGTCCGGTGGTCTCCGGTACTCAGTCCGGTACGGTGTGACAGGCGCTTAAGGACCGAGGCTGGGTGAGACCCAGCCTGTCGGGTAACAGCTACAGATTACACAGGAGAAGTCGGGGTTGGTGCCTCCCACCCCTATCCTTCACTAGAAATCCCATACTTTGAACTCATTTTGCACCTACAACACATTGTAACGTTTGACCCCTATCTTCATGGCCGCATCCTGGGTCAACTCGCAGATTCCTCTTATGTCACTGTAGACTGTGCCCCTGTATATGCCGCTCATGGTCGCCGTAGTGAGTCACCTCCACAGAGAACGAAGAATTCCATAGTCTTCAGTGCTCAGAATGGAACTGTCTCTTAATGGTTATGTACACAGTATATATTCAAACTCCCACCCATGCATCCACCCACAAAGCTCCGGGATGTGGCTGACACGACATGCCCACACACGTCATTGTGTGGGAGGTCGGTCACCTGGGTATCTCTGATGACACCAACTGACTCGTGACTTCCGATAGATCGGTCTGCTAATACACTTTCTTTAATGTATAGATACAATCTTTATCCGGCTGGCTACTTAGTGTTTCCCAGTATAGGATGTGTGGGCCCGTTGGGGGTTCCCCATCATTCAATACTCATAAACATGTCCACCACAACCCACACACCCATCCGATTCCCACCGCACCCACATCCTTCTGGAGGCTTTAGAACCCAGTTGATAGATTACTCAGATCCGGGTCAGCGGGTTCACTCAACACGATGGCGTCTCTATAGAGTTTATACATATTAGCATATACGGTATGGATTCTGTGCACATATTAATATAAATCGAATTAAAACTAAAGACATTACTGGGGCTGTCTTTACAACATGCTTCTTACTGACCAAAACTTTGTAGGGTTCTTGCTATACATTTATTCCTAATGTAGATTGCAGTGTAATTATCATGGCAAATATTTAGCATTAGATAGAATGCTACTTACTAGCTAGGCGCTCGGTATTATTAAGATAGGGCAAGGACTGGTTAGCTCAGTGTCAGGATAATATGACTGAGTGGGATATCAGGTCATGATGCTGGCGGTCTGGTCTCCCAGTCGGGCAGCAATATAAAGGTACCATGAGTGCACACTGCCACAAGTCGATACCCGTTCTGATATGACCTTAGATGTTGCTAGGACGTGAAAGCTCCAACAACCAACCAACTTCCTGTACATGTATGTAACACTTTCCGTACGTTCTGCCCAGTAAGGTTTAGCTGCGACCCGGTGTGTTCGTCTTCCTGGGGTACCAGCGGAAGTCGAAGTAGGTGCCTGGATAAGCTTGGCATGTCCATATACTACTCACGACCGCACCCAGTTCCACCCCTGGTTGTTGTAGCTCAGATTATTTAAATTGTCTAGTCACTAACTATTAGTGCAGTAATTGAACCACATGAACACGATATCACTTTAAGAGTTGGTATTTATTTCCCCTGACATGTCAGTTTAATGTTCATGAGTAAGTAGATATATCTTGTGTTTATATAAGGCCTAATACCCCTATCACACTACGATGTAATGAGCCAATGTAAGCCTGACGTGGTCACTTTTCGTCATTACATTGACGTACGTTGGGTTACGTTATGATGATGTCAGAATGATGTTAGACTGATGTCGAGCTACGTCACATTACGTCGCGTTACGTCGGCGCGCTTCAAGGTTTTGAACCTGTTCAAAACTTTCAATGTAACTCGAATGTAAGGGTTTACGTTTGCCGTACGTTCTGTACACGTTAGGCGAACGTCAATGACGTTAAACCGACATTAGTCAAACGCTCCGCGCGGGTGATTCATGACTGAATACCGGTATATAGACAAGCACCACCTCCACCTCCACCTCCCTCCACCACCACCACCGCCACACACACACACAACTTGCTATTGTCACCCGGCATCCCACTATATGCATCACAATTTTCTAGTGTGATAAACCCATCAAATAATGTATATGGGCGATAATGAATGTAAATTCCAATTCACCGAGCATTGCCTCCTGCGGAACCTAATTACCTTCTCGTTCCGTGTGTGCTTCGCCTATTTCAAGGACGATAATTGCTGCGATTTATTTCTTCTCTGCAGTAAGGAGACGGCGCGTTGACAATCTAAGCAGTGGTTGGCACTGATGGCGTCGGCTGTGTAGAATTGGTGTGTGGGAAAACAGACTTACAGTTAGTTGCATAGTTCGATGGTTTTGAGTTCCTGTCATTTTTCTGAGATAAATATATTAAGTTGATTTTACTTTTGGTTTGAAGTAATTTATTTTTGGAGTAATTAATTTTTTATCTTTCGGTTATGGTGTATTTATACTGCACATAACAATTTAACTCTAATGATCAACATTTGAGATATTTGAAGTGCAAACATGCCAAATTAATTTTGGCCAGCATGCCAAAACTTGGACACCATGAGTTTCTATAGTAAGAGGTTCTATTAAATTGACTCAGTATTCACTTCTATGTTGCAAGAAATGCTTAATAAGTGCACTGGTATCTAAGTTAGATATATGGAATCAAATTAACCAGAAGGGATGGCCGAATGAGTTAGAGCGTCCGTTTCCCGTGTTGGTAGACCGGGGGATCGTGGGTTCAAATCCTGGTCGAGTCAAACCAATGACATAAAAATTGATACTTGTTGCTTCCTAGCCAAGCACTCTGCATTATTAGGATAGGGCAAGGAGCAGTGGAATGAGGAAGACCAATCGTCCACAATTGAAATTTCCCCTGCTTAACAACTAATGTACCAACAACAACAAAAATAAACAAAAAATGTAGATAATTGTTTTTGTTTTGAAAATGTGATGCTTCATCAGACTATACAGCTTTAATTCAGTGTTCACACGATTTTCACACACCTGGATTATATAATATAGTATCCTTTGGATACATGATGGAACCAGGCATAAATGAGTTTAACTCACCTAGGAGGCGAACCCGCGACTTCCACACTGGAAGCGAACACTCTATCCTTTCAACCATCCCTCTCGGTTTCCAATGCATCCTGGGATCAGCCATTTTAGCCACATAACCATCACGCTCGCAGCCCGGAATTTGTGTTGTCCATGTTGCAAAATGTACGGAAGCTGAAATTGTACAAGAAGGAAAACATGACAGCATAGTAACACTGTGGGTGATTGATCTGACGCGGTGGCCGAATTAGAAAGAGCGCCGGCTTCCCGTTCTAAAGGTCTGGGGTTCGAAATTCTGGCCGAGTCAAACCAGTGACTTGTCGCTCTCTAGCCTGGTGCTCAACATTAATAGGATAGGGTTAGCTCAGTATCAGGATAATGTGACTGTGTTGGATACTGAATCATGGTGCCGGCGGTCTGGTTTCCCAGTGACGCAGTACTATAAAGACACCGTGATTGTGCACTGTCACATATCTGTACCCGTTCTGATATGACCTTAGATGATATTAGGACGTAAAACAACAACAAACAAACGAGTGGGATATCGGGTCATGGTGCTAGCGGTCTGGTGTCCCAGTGAGGCAGCACTATGGAGTCGCCATGAGTGTGCACTGTCACAAGTCAGTACCGATCCTGACATGACCTTAGGTATTTCTAAGACATAAAACCCAAAACAAACAGCACAAGGCTGTCTTGCTGGCTATGTCTCACCACCCTTAACCCCCCCCCCCCCCATCACACATCTCACCCAGCGGAAACGAGGCTTTCAACACCTAAGATGGCGGTGAGTGAACCACTTGACTAAACATTAAAAGCACACACTCTCCTGCTGGTTCTGTCACCACCAACGACAGCGCCCCCTAGTTGGCTAATCTTCAATCAACCTCCCCCTGGTAGCTGACTTTGTTGACTCGGCTTTACGACACCAGGGGGCAGGTGTGTCGAGGCTGGTTCCGCGGCACGCCGCCAGGGGTTAATCAGGCGCTGTCGGGGCCCCGAGCCTGCGGCGGACCGGCGGGCGTTGTCGTAAAGGAGGAAGTTGTCGTAAAACACGGCGTGTGACGTATATGTGCTATTTAGTGGAGGGATTGGCGGAGGGCGGTGATTGGCTGGTTGAGGAATAGGGCGTTCTCGGGGAGGCTGTAAAGGACTGCTTGTGTAAGAGGGGCTTGCTCATTTAGCTCAGCACACAGGAGCTACTCAGGGGTGTTCTTGGTGTGTGTGTGTGTGTGTCCTGGTGTTTGCTGGGAGTGGTGGGAGTGGTGGGTGCGGGGGGGGGGGGGGTATGCATGTAGCCAAAGATCTGGTCACATGATTTGATCATGCTTTCCTCACATGAATAAGATGGTCTGTTCTTGGAGTTTGACGTCCTGGCAACATATATGGTCATATCAGGATGGGTACCGATTTGTAACTCGCCCCCACCCACCACCCTGTGATTCATCACAGCCTGTAACTCACCACCACCCTGTAACTCACCACCCCACTAGTCTCTAGCTCACCACCACCCTGTAACTCACCACCCCACAAGTCTGTAGCTCACCACCACTCTGTAACTCACCACCACCCTGTAACTCACCCCCACTAGTCTGTAGCTCACCACCACCCTGTAACTCACCACCACTCTGTAACTCACCACCCTGTAACTCACCACCACCCTGTAACTCACCACCACCACCACCACCCTGTAACTCACCACCACCCTGTACCTCACCACCACTCTGTAACTCAGCTTCACCCTGTACCTCACCACCACTCTGTAGCTCACCACCACCCTGTACCTCACCACCACCCTGTATCTCACCACCACCACCCTGTAACTCACCACCACCCTGTAACTCACCACCACCCTCTAACTCACCACCATCACCCTGTAACTCACCACCACCCTCTAACTCACCACCACCACCCTGTACCTCACCACCTCTCTGTAGCTCACCACCACCCTGTACCTCACCACCACCCTGTAACTCACCCCACCACTCTGTAACTCACCACCACCCTGTAACTCACCACCACCCTGTAACTCACCCCCACTCTGTACCTCACCACCACTCTGTAACTCACCACCACCCTGTACCTCAGCATCACCCTGTAACTCACCACCACTCTGTAACTCACCACCCTGTAGCTCACCACCACCCTGTAACTCACCACCACCCTGTACCTCACCACCACTCTGTAACTCAGCATCACCCTGTAGCTCACCCCCACTAGTCTGTAACTCACCACCACCACCCTGTACCTCACCACCACCCTGTAACTCACCCACCACCCTGTAACTCACCACCACCCTGTAACTCACCCACCACCCTGTAACTCACCCACCACCCTGTAGCTCATCACCACCCTGTAACTCATCACCACCCTGTAACTCATCACCATGTAACTCACCACCACCCTGTAACTCACCACCACCCTGTAACTCACCACCACCCTGTAACTCACCACCACCACCCTGTAACTCACCCACCACTCTGTAACTCACCCACCACCCTGTAACTCACCACCACCCTGTAACTCACCACCACCCTGTAACTCACCCACCACCCTGTAACTCACCCACCACCCTGTAACTCACCACCACCCTGTAACTCACCCACCACCCTGTAACTCACCACAACCCTGTAACTCACCACCACCCTGTAATGCCAGCTCAACTCCAATACCACCGCAGCCCCACTGATTTCAAACACAAACCCCCAACGCCAAATGCTTGCATGGCCCCCTTTTCTTTTGGTGACACATTTATTTTACCGGCCAAAGTGGTTTGGCAACACAAGTGCGGAAACGAAATTAAAAGAAAATGGTGTTTAAGCGGCATTTAAAAAGAAGTTTGGGATAATGGAAAGAGTAGGGGCTCAAGGGTTGGGCCCTTGACGCCCGTGCAGAGGGGGACCTTTGTAGTTCTTTCCACCATTGCCTGGGCCGAGGCGGCCAATTCAATACAAGATTGGCGCATGCGCGCACGCCCTCTTTCTGATTGTTTGGGGAATTAGAGGAAACTTGTAGCCGTTAGCCCGGGAGCCATGCTGCAGGAGATGGCGGCACGCCGGGCACCAGCCACCGCCCGGAAATTCGCCTATCGTTGCGCAAAGTCGCCAGTGGGTAACCTGACCCCGGAGTGACCTTTATTTGACCTTGGCGAGGGATTCCCGCGGTTAACGTGCGGATATGCCCTGTAGGGTGATTGGATGGTTGTTGGAGTTTTACGTCCTGGCAACATCTAAGCGACGGGTACTGAATTGTGGCAGTGCACACTCATGGTCACTTTATAGTGCTGCCCCAATGGGAAATCAGGCTTCCGACACCATGACCCCATATCCCACTCAGTCACATTATCCTAACACTGAGCTAACCAGTCCTTGCCCCATCCTATTAATGTCGAGCGCCAGGGTAGGAAGCGACTATCAATTTTATAAATATAAGTCATTGGTTTGACTTGACCAGGGACCACACCACCCAACCCGACCGGACTCGCTGGCTGAAATTGGTAGAGCGCAGGGTTCCAGTGTGGAAGGTCGGGAGTTCGATTCCCAGTCGAGTCAAACCAATGACATACAAAATTGGTACATGTGGCTTCCCAGCGTCGCGATTGGCATTAATATGACCTTAGATTTTGCCAGGACGTAAAACTCCAATAACCAACCATAACGCACCGTGCGCACTCACACTGCAGCAGGTTTCAGGTCGCTCACACGTGACCTTGGATGCTGTTTTTTCGGGCGTCTGTTATTTCCGGTTGAGATTCCTTTGTTACCCAATGAGAGGCGCCACCGACAACTTGGTTACTGCGGCAAATGACATTACATCAACAGCGTCCGCCGAGGCTCCCCAGTTTGGGTAGTTTTATTAACATATCAACACATATGTCTGTTTAGTAATTATAACAATAAAGATAACAGTGCTAATGTCAACCAGGAACTAGCTAGACTAAAACAGAAATGCCATGTTCAACAAATGAGAATACTGCTCCTCGGTGTGTAGCTATGATTTCTATGCTAATCACACGTAGTTTATGATCAGTGAAAACTGGTAAAACGCCCCCCCCCCCCCCCCCCCCCCGCCAGGAGAATGTGTGGAGTGGTCGAGTCTGGCTGAGGGTGTGTGGACGGGGGACAGGGGTGAGATGGGCGGGGGAAGGGGGGGGAGATGGGCGGAGGGAAGGGGAGATAGAGGGGGACAGTGTGGTGAACGGGAACAGGGGTGAGATGGGCGGGGGTAAAGGGGGGAGAACGACAAGGGGGAGATGGGCGTGGGGACGGGGGAGATGGGCGGAGGGAAGGGGGGATGGGCGGGGGGAAGGGGGGAATGGATGGGGGGAAGGGGATATAGGTGGGGAGGGGGGGGCTGGGTAAGATGGACGGGGACAGGAGAAGATGGACGGTGGCAGGTGGACATGGGTGGGGGGCAGGGGGACGTGGGTGCGGGGTAGTAGGGGTGATTGGGATGCTGGCTTTGGGGATGAATGAATACATATCAGATTGGGTGGGAAAGGTTGGGTGAGAACGATGGGACTGTCTGAGTCGTGGTACCACACCGAGTGGTGGTGTTTGGGGGTGGGTGGGGTACATTACAGCGATATAAGGCACAGGAGTGATTATGGCATGGTCCGGGCTGAATGGACAGATATTACCGACAGAAGGCAAACATCCCGACCTAGTTCATTGGGTTAGAACTCAAATAACCCATTCTAAGTGTGATCTTTCAATTAAACACTTTGAATATTCTTGGCAGGATGTCATGTTAAAATCACATGACCAGATCTTCTATTTAAAGAACGAGTAACATGACTGACACAATTTGTACTTATTTACAATTTCCATGATCGAATGTCACTAGTCATAGTCTGTGTATATTGAAACTACCTATTTTCTTTACGTCACCTCACACAAATTTAAGGACAACTGTGGTCAAGATGTGAATATTGTTAGGGCTATTCGTGGCTACTGACATTTCTCATCTGTTAGGTTGACGTACACCAATAAATGCTTAAAGGTCCAGTCACACATCACCAGATTGAGGAACCAGACAGAAACCGGACACTGTCCGGTGAAATACGGCAATGTGCAGTTTATATACGGTACGCATCTGGTGTGTCCGTTCTATGTCCAGTGGTGTCTGGTGTGTACGGTGTGAATTTTTTAACATGCACAAAACTTGTACTAGACACCGCCGGACTGACGTGTATGGTTGGTGGCCGGTTTAAGTCGGTTTAGTGCGGTTTGCCCGTTTCATGTCCGGTACCCAGCCATTACATCTCTGGTTTGCTTCCTGAATAGTCCGTTAATGGTGTTGCAGGAATTCAGTCCGTCACCTTTTTTTTTTTCGGCGCATCCGTTAACAGTCCAGTACATGTCCATTTGACTTTTGGTTCTTATCCGGTTATCGTCCATTGGCTATTCATTTTTTTTTTTTTTACTAAATGTATTTTATTCAGCGAATAATGTCTTTTGTCAGCGCCAGAGCACTGGTCTTCCGGCCGTTAATTACAATTTGTTGGTACATAAATGACAATATCAGTTGCAATAATAACCACATGAAAAACCTGTTCGATAATAGAAGCATAATATAAATTGACTATTTGTCGTAATAGTAACTGCATGCAATTCCAGTTCAACATATGTATTATGCACTTGGTGAGCATGCATCAATAAATGTACAAGATGACTCTAGAATTGTCTTTAAACACTTCTTTCTTCCTTTGTTTTCTCTCTTCTCTTTTCAAAAAGATATAACATATCTACAATACACATATATATATATTATATTGCAAATATGCAAATCAGTGGATCCAATCACCAATACCAAATGCGGAAACCTGCCCATTTTTTTTTTTTTTAATCCCATCACGAGTGTTCCGTTCTGTGTGGCCTAATGATGGGATCACGGTCTGAGATTGCAGTGGGGACTTACATCAGACAGGTTTTATGTCAATTTAAAGGAAAATTTTAGGTAATAGGTTTTGAAAGAAGGTGTAGTAGGGGTGGGGTAAGGGCGGGAAGGGGATTAATGTATGTTCCTTGTCTGTTTAGCATCCGTTTCGTCTGGCGGAAAGCACAACATTTCGACACATTTCAGTACATTTTGATACCTGACACCAACGGACTAGACAATTCTTTGTCTGGTTGTGTCCGGTACTCAATCCGGTAAGGTGTGACAGGCACTTTAACAGTTGAAGAGGCTTTCTTTATATATACAAAAATATATATATATTTAAAAAATCCAACTTAGGACTATGCAACTTTAATATTTCTGGATTATGCGAATGTAAAAAATACTAGTTAAAATCAAGTGACTAGATCTTTAAGGAGAGACAGACAGGAGGGTGGAATGCGCCTATGCAGCAAGGCATGCTGGGAATGCAGCATGCACTCACAACGGAAGGGAGTTCAGGGGCAGCGCTGAGGTTTGAGACGAGTTGTGGAGGGTGCGAGTTACTGGGGCTGTCGAAAGACTCTGGGCGGATGGAACTGTGGAACAGTTGTGGAACAAGCGGCACAGGAACAAGCGGCACACGGCGCAGGAACAAGCGACATGGGAACAAGTGGTGCAGGAACAAGTGGCACAGGAACAAGCGGCGCGGGAACAAGCGGTGCAGGAACAAGATGCACAGGAACAAGCAGTGCAGAAACAAGATGTGCAGGAACAAGTGGTGTAGGAACAAGGGGCACAGGAACAAGCGGCATGGGAACAAGCGGTGCAGGAACAAGTGGTGCAGGAACAAGATGCGCAGGAACAAGCGGTGTGGGAACAAGCAGTGCAGGAACAAGCGGCACAGGAACAAGCTGCACAGGAACAAGCGGCGCAGGAACAAGCGGTGCAGGAACAAGCTGCGCAGGAACAAGCTGTGCAGGAACAAGCGGGGTGGGAGCAAGCGGTGCAGGAGCAAACGGTGTGGGAACAAACAGCGCAGGAACAAGTGGTGCAGGAACAAGGTGTGCAGGAACAAGCAGTGCAGGATCAAGTGGCGCAGGAACAAGTGGTGCAGGAACAAGCGGCACAGGAACAAGGTGCACAGGAACAAGCGGTGCAGGAACAAGTGGTGCAGGAACAAGTGGTGCAGGAACAAGCGTTGCAGGAACAAGCTGCACAGGAACAAGCGGCACAGGAACAAGCTGCGCAGGAACAAGCGGCACAGGAACAAGCAGCGCAGGAACAAGCAGTGCAGGAACAAGCAGCGCAGCGTGGCGCTGAGGAAGTGGGGTGGGACAAGGGCGAGCACCGGGTGGGGTTGTCGGAAACATGACACTAGCTAACGGGTCAGACGGGGTGCCGGGTGGGGGCCGTGATGGAGGGGTGGGAGGGGGCGGAGGGTTTGGAAAGGGGAACAGAGAGGGGGGCGATATGGATGGAAAGGTAGAGTGGAGGGGGATATGTTGGGTATTATTGGAGTGGGTGTAGATGAGCACGGTGTGGATGGAGGGTATGGGTGGATGTGGGAACGTGTGGGTGCAGGGGTTGGGGTGGAGGGACGTGAACGAGGAGGGGTAGATGGAGGGGGGGGGTGTTGCTGGATTATGTGAGCGATGGCGACCGGAAGGTGTGGAGGGAGTGGGAGGGATTAGGTGGAAGGATAGGGTGTGGGTGGAAGTGGGGGCTGGATAGAGGGAGGGTGGAGGGGAGGGGAGAGGTGGATGGAGGGGAGAGAGGGTAGGGGGGAGGGGGGAGTGGACGGGGAGGTTGTGGATGGAATGGGAGGGGTTAGGTGGAGGGGAAGGGAGTGGTTGGATGGAGGGGGGCAGATGGAGGGGGGCAGGGGGAGAGGGGGGGGAGAGAGGGGGGGGAGGGGAAAGGGGAGAGATATGGGTGGTGGGCGAAGGTGTAATATGATTCCTGGCCGCCCCGGGTGACGTGACAATTGGATCCGGGAGAAACACGAAGCGCGTTGATGGGCCGTAACAACAGTCGGATTATAGATGGGCGTGGGGTGCCCGAGTAGCTCGGGGCAGCTCGGGGAAGCTCGAAGCAGCTCGAACCAAGCTTCGAACAGCTCAGAGCAGCTCGGAGCAGATCAGGGAAGCTCGGAGCAGCTCGGGGGAAGCTCGGGCAGCCCTGCATAATTCAACAATTAATTGTGAACATCCACAAAATGAACAGTAAAATAACGGTACAGAGGCTATGTCATGTGTACCACGCCCAAGAGTCCTGCGCCTTCGCCATCTGAATTCCGCGGGTTGCGGTGAAATTCCATGAACTACCAGATCTTTTCCCAGCCTTGGAGCAGAAGGCCTACTAGTACTAGCAGCCATGACTATGGCCTCCTGCTGCGGGGATTCGGTCTAACATGTTGCATTATGCTTTTGGGATGGGTATTTTATTTTTCATTGTTTGAGCTGGTGCATGCATATATATTCCAGAAGTATTCTAGAGCCGAATGCTTGGAGCGGTGTGTGCACTGTACTAGAGGCGTGTATGGCTTAAAGCTGCATAGTCCGATGAAGCATCAAATTTGTCAAAACCAAAACAATGGGGGACATTTGGCGTAGTTAATTTTTCCGACACTTGGTGGCGCGTCGGTACTAGTGGGCCTAAACGGCCATTGACAATGCATTGAGTTTGCCGGTACGCGCAGTGCAAAACGCTTATTTTATTCAAAATTAATAGAAATCTAACTCTAACCTTATAGATTTAATATAATCTATTCATTGAATATGTTTTCTATATGTGTACCAAGCGGTTTGTTTCTAGGTGGTGTGGTTTTAGAGATATTTCACTTGTTCTCTATGAAGATTGCTCATAGCCATTGAGTTTGCAGTGTGACAGTGTGCTGTTTAGGCCCACTAGTTCAGTGGCGACGCCAACGGCAGGAATTTGAACTAAAAAATCGGATGTCCCCCATTATCTAAAATTGATTCTCCATATCTAACTTAGATAATTAATCACATTTGTTGCCACACAGAAGGGAATACTAAGTCAATTTAATAGAACCTGTTCCTGCTGAAGCATATATGGTGTCAGAGTCAGATGCCAAAACTAATTTGACATATTTGCACTTCAAATATCTCAAAACTTAGACATTTAAATTAAAAGTTATTTCAAATTAAAGTATAACAATCAATTTAATATATTTATCTCAGAAAATGGCAGAAACTCAAAACCATCGGACTTTGCAATTTTGTGTGCGTGGCCTGGTGGAGAGCAATGCTGCCTGGGACCGGTGTAGGACGTTCAAAACACTACTCCGTTCAAAACACTACGGTAGTATTTTGAACTTAAGTTCAAAACACTACTGTTAAGTTCAAAACACTACCCCTGCATACTTTCAAAACACTACCCAAGTTCAAAACACTATCATGACACGGCAGTGTGCGTTGTGGTGTCGCAAAATGTACATATTGGTATTCGTATACATATTGGTATACACTGACCGTACTGCGATGTTTGAAGAATGTATTAGTAATATATGCTCATAGTACTGCGGCGTCTAACCACGTATTAGTTAGTATATGCTGACAGTGCTGCGGTGTCTAACCAAGTATTAGTATACGCTGATAGTGCTGCAGCACTTAACAACGTGTTAGTAGTACTAGTAGGCCTATACGCTGATAGTGCTGCAGCACTTAACACCATATTACTACTAATATTAGTATATGCTGATAGTGCTGCAGCGCTTAACAATGTATTAGTATTAATAAGAATAGAACAAAAATACAATGCCAAGAGGGCCCCAAAAATAACTAACATAGACTACTAAACATACCAACAGACTATATATCTGCTACTGAAATGCAGACAATCAAATAACTTATCAGCAGCTACTGCTTGGTAAGACAACACCAAAACTACAGCTGGCCAGCATTGAAAACAAGCCTGGGTACCCGGGCTTACATGCTATGGACAGTATAAATACAGCCTCAATAAAATAAAATAAATTAGTGCTGCAGCGTCTGGACCACGTATTAGCATACGCTCACAGTGCTGCGGAGTTAAACAACATATTAGTATACACTGATAGTGCTGCGGCGTTTAACAATGGATTAATAGTATATGCTGATAGTGCTGTGGCATCTGCACCACGTATTACTAGTGATGTGTTTTGAACTTACTACACCGGCGGTCAGTGCCGAGTGCCTCTGGGTGGGAGGGAGGGACTTGTGGTACCGGTGATTGAGGCAGTGCGGGCGGCAGGCCTTTGGTGCCTTATGGGGCAGGTGTCTGTGGTGGCGGGGCCCAGGCTGGCATTAAATCGTCCTCTACCCTGGGGAGGCGCTCTAAAATGTGCTGGACTCCCGCCCCCTCTCCCCACCCCCACCCCCACCCCGTTCCCCGCCCCGCGCCTCGTGCAGGGCTCCGTCTGGTGGCGCCACTGTGCCGTGAGAAATGCTGGAACCACTGAGGTTGGTTGGCTTTTGGGGTTTTACGTCTACATCTAAGGTCATATCAGGACGGATACCTACTTGTGACTCTGACAGTGCACATTCATGGCGACTAAATTATAGTGCTGCCCGACTGGGATTGGGAGACCATGCTGCCAGCACTATGACCTGATAGCACATTCAGTCACATTATCCTGATACTAAGCCAACAAGTCCTTGTCCTATCCTAATAATTCCAACCTGGGCCCGTATGCATGGAGCAGTGTTAGCGGCATGTGGTGTTAAGTCTCTAACACCGGGTAGCTATCACCGTTTATCGGCGGTGTCGAGAACTATGTCAAGCCGTATGCATGGGCGCTTAAACGGTGAGTGTTAGCTAAACGTGAATGTATTTATAGATTTGGGAAATCCCTCGATTCGACAATATGAATAACGCCGCCAATGCGGTGGGAGCGTTAATAACGGATCGATTTTAGGGTTAATTTGATGAAATTTCACTTATTGCGTATGTAATTCTGTTAAATATGGCAGCATTTAATAGATTTGAGCCGATACGGCGGCGACGGCGGCGGCCATGTTTAGTTGACGTTAGACAGTATGGATATCGACGTTGCTGCGGAGGCGGCGATTTCTTTACTTTACATTCGTCAATTCGACAATGTGCATAACGCCGCCAATGCAGCGGGAGAGTTAATATCACTTCATTTTTAGGGTTAATTTGATGAAATTTCACTTTTTGCGTATTTAATTCTGTCAAATATGATAGCATTAAATAGTTTGGTGTCCATCCTGACACTAACCTAACACTAACACCGCTGTAAACCTGCTATGAGCAGAGTTAGAATTTCCAAGTTTAAATGCGCGGTGTTAGGCCTAACACTGCTCCATGCATACCAACTTTTCGGCGCTAAACCAGAAATCCCGCCCTTAGCGCGGTTTGGCTCGCTAACACTGCTCCATGCATACGGGCCCAGGGTTCGAACCGGTGGGTTCGAACCCTACGATCTACAAAACGGGGGACGGGCGCTCAACTCATTCGGCCATCCCGTCTGGTCGGAAGCACAGGGGGGGGGGGGGGCGGAGTCGGGGGGGGGGAGCGGTGGAATGCCGTGAATTCCAGGGGCTCTGGGGCGTTAGGACGACTAGAGTGCTATAGAGCCAGCTGCGATGGGTGGTTTGTCTTGGGGTTGAGGTGGTTGGCTTTGAGCGCGCAGGTGTGTGTGTATATATGTGTGTGCGTGTCTGTGTGTGTATGTGTGTGCGCTGGGTGGGACTGGGAGGGTGGGGAGTGGGGGGGGGGATTATCCGGCCTGCAGCAGTCTGATACCGTTACATCAATATACAATATAGGCGGCCTAGCTGGTGGGGGTAGGAGTGTGGGGGGGGGGGGCATGGAGGTGGCGCTGATGTCATTGTTTTGTTCTGCCGGCCCTGAATAGCCTCATACCACCCACCCGCTCCTCCCGGCCACTCCTCCCGGCGCCCGGTGCTGCCCCGCCCTGTCCCACCTCCTCCCGCCCCACCCCGCCCAGCCCAGCCCCGCCCCGCACGGCCGTGTGAAGGACCTATCTATTTAGCCGGGCGGCACAGGGCGGCGCAGGTCGGAGCAGGGCGGGGGGCCCATCCATACCGCGCTATGGATGGCCGGCCCCGCCCGGCGCGCCTCCTACCGGGCTGCCGTCACTCTGGCCCGGCCGTGACCCCGGGCGGACCGGCCCCGACCGTGTAAATCACATCCCGTATCCGCTCCCGTAGTCCCGAGGTGCCGGGTGGCGGGAGGAGGGAGCGGGAAGCAGGTGCGGGGTGGGGCGGGGCGAGTGGGCGAGGGCGAGGGCGAGGGTGAGGGTGAGGGCGAGGGAAAGGGCGTAGGCGATTCAGGCAGAGTTGAAAAATTCCCATTGGCTCGTTCCTACAGCAGCACTTCACTTGGCTGCATCTTTCTCATGTTGGTAACTTGTAATTTTCGCGCGTTTCTTCTCGAGCCGGTCACTTACGATGTGCACAGCGACGTCCCTGAAGGCCCTGTCACATTACGACGCATCTCGCAAGCACGTGGCCAACATGTAAAATCAATTTTTTACGTCAAGAAGTGTCAAACCTTTCGGCACAGGGGGCAAAGTTGGACATATACATACCAACATACATAGCATATGGCCATGGTATGACCAACGTATGGCTAATGTGCTTCTGGGCGAAAACCGCTCGAATTACGTTCACAGAACGCTGGTGAACGTTATATACATTATTCGATCATCAGAACTATGCCTCATACGTTACATATGTCAGAACACGCTGGAGAAACACTAAACATATGTTAGACATATGTTAGACGTATGTTAGATGTATGTTAGACATACATTAGATGTATGTTAGACATACATTAGACTACATTAGACATACATTAGACTACGTTAGACATACATTATCCATATGTTATCAGTAGGCGGACTGTACGTTCCCACTGCCTTTAACGTAGGTCAACATACTGTAACGTAGTGAATAACGTTTGTCTAACATATATCTCACATACATCGACATACACCTAACGTATACATCACATACGGCCGACGTAAAATCCACACATTGTCGAATGTTGTCATACGTCGAAGGTTTTGTGCATGCGCAAAACTTTGCTGACCCCCTGATGTGCGACACCGTATCTCAACGACTGTCGATGTACATTGACGTATACCAATGAGTGCCTAATGGATGCATAACACATTACGACATATCCCGATGAAGCAGCCAAAAATCACATACATCGGCGTACGTTGGCGCGATGCATCGTAATGTGACAGCCCCTTAAAGTACCCGGCTTCCCAGCGTGTACGGACCGTGGTTTCAGACAAATGTTATTGTCTCTGTTGCTGCGTGCAGATAAATCTAGTTGCTTTAGGTGGATGGCGCGCAAGAGCAGATATATGATATGACGTTGAGCTCAGTACCACCACTTGCCTATTTGCGGCCTCCACAGAGTTGATAAAAAAAACGTGTATAAATTCGTCTGTGCAGTGGTACAAGCAATGGATTTGGATGTTGGGTATTTGTGAGAAGGGTGGAGGGGGATGGAGCAAAGTACATGAACATACACCAGTGCACACTTGCACAACAAAGGTATACAGTTATTCAATGGTGAGACAGCAACAAGTTTGTTTTATTTAATGACACCTCTAGAGCGCCTAGATTTTGTTTATCGTATCATCAGCTATTGAAAGTCAAACGTATGGTCATTTTTACCTATTTCTTTGGAGGAAATCCATTACTGCCACGTAGGTTACTCTTTCTGGTAAGCAGCAAGGGGTCTTTCATATGCACTTTCCCACAGATAGGACAGCACATACCACAATCTTTGATGAACCAGTTGGGGACCACTGGTTGGATCAGAAAATAGCCCCAACTTCAAATGGGTCCACTGAGCAAATCAATAGGATGACCGACAGCTTCACAGGTGGACAGGCTATCGCCTGAGCTACGTCCCGCTCCCAAATTGTCTTTGCAAGTCAAACCAATGATAACAATCCTCCACATACACAATGTTCCAACGCAATTCTCCACATACACAATGTTCCACATACCCAAGGCTCCACATACCACCGGACGCGGTGGCTGAATCGGTAGAGCGCAGGCTTCCCATGTGGAAGGTCGGGAGTTCGAATCCCAGCTGAATCAAACCAATATCATATCAATGCATACTTGTCGCTATACCTAGCCTGGCACTCTGCATTAATAATAGGATACGGCAAGGACTGGTTAGCACAATGTAAGGATAATGTGACTGTGCGGGATATCGGCGGCCAGGTCTCCCAGTTGGCAGCACTATAAAGTGACCATGAGTGCACACTGTCGCAACTCGGTACCTGTCTTGATATGACTTTAGATCTTGCCAGGTCGTTAAACTCCAACAAACAAACCACATATGCAATGCCCTATATATGCAATGCAATGCCCCATATATGCAATGCAATGCCCTATATATACAATGCAATGGCCCATATATGTGTAGTGGTCTGCACTGACCTCTCAGGCAAGTAACCACATAGACAGGTAGGCGTGGGGAGTGTATTGATATCAGGGAGCCTAGGTGGTGTAATGGTTAGCACACTGGCCCGGAATGCAAAGAGATGCGGGTTCGAGTCCCGCTCTAGGCGCAGTATTTCCCATTTTCATCACCCCCACGACACTGGTTGCCGTGATCAGATCCTGTACAAGCTTTGCGCTGTATGGTTTTGACCTACCCTGTGTATGATGTGTTAGTCATTGCCTGTATGTATGTATTGTAAGCATTACAAGACTTACAATTCCAGGGGGACGAGTGTAGTGGTCTGCACTACCTCTCAGGCAAGTAACCACATAGACAGGTAGCGTGGGAGTGTATTGATATCAGGGAGCCTAGGTGGTGTAATGGTTAGCACACTGGCCCGGAATGCAAAGAGATGCGGGTTCGAGTCCCGCTCTAGGCGCAGTATTTCCCATTTTCATCACCCCCACGACATATGCAATACAATGGTCCACATACAAAATGCACCACATGTGTAAGACCCCGAGAATGTAATGCTTCATTTATGCCTTGCTCCAGGTATGCAATGCTGCGGTACGCAATGATCCATGTGGGAGCGGGACGTAGCTCAGGCAGTAGAGTGTCCATGTGTGAAGTTGTGGGTCATGCGATCGATCCTGCTCAGTGGACACATTTGCTGTTTGGGCTATTTTCCGTTCCAACCAGTGGTCTAAAACTGCTTCATCAAAGGCTGTTATATGTGCTATCCTGTCTGTGGGAAAGTGCATATAAAAGACCCCTGTCTGCTTATCGGAAAGAGTAGCCTCTGTGGTCACAGAGCTTTTCCTCCAAAGAAATATGTTAGAATGACCATATTGATGTCCAATAGCCGATGATAAAAAATCAATGCGTTCTAGAGGCGTCGTTAAATAAAACAAACTTTTTGCAATGATCCATGTACATGTTTCATGCATGCAATGCTCCATGCATACTGTCGTGGGGGTGATGAAAAGGGGAAATATTGCGCCTAGAGCGGGACTCGAACCCACATCTCTTTGCATTCCGGGCCAGTGTGCTAACCATTACACCACCTAGGCTCCCTGATATAACCACACTACCCACGCCTACCTGTCTATGTGGTTACTTGCCTGAAAGGTCAGTGCAAACTACTACACTCATCCCCCTGGAATTGTAAGTATTTTACTGCTTACAATTACATACATAGTCAGTCAATGCACTAACACATACATACACAGGGTAGGTTCAACAACCATACAGCACGTAACTTGTACAGGATCCTGGTCATGGAATGAGTGTCATGGGGGTGTTGAAAATGGGAAATATTGTGCCTAGAGCGGGACTCGAACCCACATCTCTTTGCACTCCGGACCAGTGTGCTAACCATTACACCACCTATGCTCCCTGATATCACCACACTACCCACACCTACCTGTCTATGTGGTTTCTTGCCTGAGAGGTCAGTGCAGACTACTACAATATTTAGAATCAAATCTAGATAAATGTTTTGGTTTTGAAAATTTGATTCTTCATCAGACTATGCAGCTTTAAGTTTAAGACAAATTGTGAGCAATAGCATGGGCGGGGGGGGGGAAATAAATAGTCCAAAAATATATCACTCAGGATGCATTAATGGATGGAAAGGAAAGAAGGGGGGAGATGGCCTGACCATTAAAGTGGATGCAGGAATATATACAAATCACAGAGATGGTTTTTTAACAGTCTTTTGAAATAGGATATCACTAACCTCAGATAAGCATCGGTAAACGCCCAGTCACACCTCACCAGATTGAGCAACTGGACAGAAACCAGACACTGTCCGGTGAAATACGGCAATGTACGGTTTATATATGGTTGGCATCCGGTGTGTCCATTTTCTGTCCGGTGGTGTCCGGCGGTGTCCGGTACAAGTTTTTAACATGCCCAAAACTTGTGCCGGACACCGCCAGACTAATCTGTATGGTTGGTGTCTGGTTTAAGTCCGTTTTGTCCGTTTCATGTCCGTTACCCATCCGTTACGTCTCGGTTTGCTTCCTGCAGATTCCGTTGATGGTGTTGCGGGAATTCGGTCAGTATATGTTTTCGGCGCGTCTGTGATCAGTCTTCTACGTTTCCGGTTGATGTTTGGTCCGTCCATTTAACATTCAGTTGTCGTCTGGTTATCGTCCGGTTATCGTCCGGTGGCTATCCGTTCATGTCCATTTCATGTCCGTTAGTCCAGCATCCCTTGTCACGATAGTGCAACATTTCGACACATTTCAATACATTTTGATACCCAACACCACCGGAGTAGACAATTCTTTGTCCGGTTTATGTCCGTTGCTCAATCCGGTAAGGTGGTACTGGCACTTTAGTCATTCCATGTCACATGACGCATCTCCCAAGATTCTTTAAGACAGTCAGTATTTGGTTGGGGTATTTCACAGATGGATGTCTTCTTAGCAGGGATATCGCGCCCAGGTACACGGGACGTATCATGTATTATGCCAATATTATATAGGCTGCCGAATTCCAATCCTGTCGTGCTTAATTATGAATGCATTATGTATTCGTTGGTAGCTCTATACCCTCCATATATACAGTAAAACCTCTCTAATCGACCACCTCCACAGATCGAACACTCCCCTATATCGATCGCTATATTTGGGTCACAAACTATCGCCCATACAACACCATTGTAATGATTTTTTTAAACTCCCTAAACTGACCACCTCCCAAAATGGATCATTTAAAGTCGGTGCCATGGTCGGTCGATTTAGAGAGGTTTTACTGTATATATACATGTATATATATATACATACCTGTGTACATATATGCATATACATATATACATATACATGTCTGAGGCATCTCTGAGCCACCTGAACATCTATTCATCTGCATACAATCAGGAGAATCCCCCTTCAGGGCATGCCCACGCGCAACTGTATATATAGTGCTGTCCCCTCCTCTTCCTACAAAAATCCCCCGATCTTTAGGCCTCTTCGTGGGTCCCTCCACAGAATTTCTCGATGCAAACCGAATGTGACATTGCTGTCCTTGACGGAAGAATATAATTTCCTGGATTTGGGGAATAGAAGGAGGAGGTGGAAGTCTCTTGCAGCTGCCAGTGGCGAGCATTGCGTGTTGCTGATGAGCGACATGCCGCGCCCCTTTCCCTGCATGATGCCAGATGGAGCAGGGCCTGGCTGAGTGGTAGCCTGTTTCCCTACATGGTTCCAGATGGAGCAGGGCCTGGCTGAGTGGTAGCCTGTTTCCCTACGTGGTTCCAGATGGAGCAGGGCCTGGCTGAGTGGTAGCCTGTTTCCCCGCATGGTTCCAGATGGAGCAGGGCCTGGCTGAGCGGTAGCCTGTTTCCCCGCATGGTTCCAGATGGAGCAGGGCCTGGCTGAGTGGTAGCCTGTTTCCCGGCATGCTGCCAGATGGAGCAGGGCCTGGCTGAGTGGTAGCCTGTTTCCCGGCATGCTGCCAGATGGAGCAGGGCCTGGCTGAGTGGTAGCCTGTTTCCCTGCATGGTTCCAGATGGAGCAGGGCCTGGCTGAGTGGTAGCCTGTTTCCATGCATGGTGCAGATGGAGCAGGGCCTGGCTGAGTGGTAGCCTGTTTCCCGGTGTGCTGCCAGATGGAGCAGGGCCTGGCTGAGCGGTAGCCTGTTTCCCTGCGTGGTGCCAGATGGAGCAGGGCCTGGCTGAGAGGTAGCCTGCCGCATGTGAGCTGCTCGCTGTGGAGGAGGGGGAGGACAGAGAATGTGGAGGTGGAGGTGAATGTGGCACAGCAATGCAACAAGGTGAACTTTGAGCGATGCATGGACAGGCACCGGTAGTGAAGCCCATACAGATTTCCCTCGGTAACATGCAGGGAATTGTAGGGTGCAGGGTATGACCAACAACAAGAAGGGAGTTGTAAGGTGCAGGAGTTGGTTGTGAGAGTGTGATATTGAAGCTGCATAGTCTGATGAAAACATCAAATTTTCAAAATTAAAACAATTATCTAGATTTGATTCTACATATGTAACTTAGATGCTGGTGCACAAATTAAACATTTGTTGCCACATAGAAGGGAATTCTGTGTCAATTTATATAACCTGTTACTGCAGAATCCTATGGTGTCAGAGTTTTGGGTGCAGTTGCCAAAATTAATTTTGCCAGTTTGCACTTCGAATATCTCAAATGTCACTGTTACTAGTGTTAGCCATTTAAAATCAAAGTTACTTTAAACTAAAGTAAGGTAGATGATAATGATCAACCTAATATATTTATCTCAGAAAAATGACAGAAACTCAAAACCATCGGACTATGCCACTTTAATAGGAGGTATGCGCTCCTTCTTGTTGGTGCTACAACTCCTGACAGCAGTCCATGCCTTCTACATATCCAAAAACCCACCACCCTCACACCACGCCCCCAGGAGTAGGTTGGTTAGTTAATGGAGTTTTATGTCCTGGAAACATCTAAGGTCATATCGGGATGGGTACCGACTTGTGACAGTCCACACTCATGGTGACTTTATAGTGATGCCCCATTGGGAGAGCAGGCCGCAAGTACCATGGCTTGATATTGATAATGTGATATCCCACTCAGTCACATTATCCTGACACTGAGCCAACCAGTCCTTGCCCTATCCTATTAAAGGCCCGGTCACATACACGTTGGTGGACATAGTTGAATGTAGTGGAGGCTAACGTAGTTTAACGTAGTTGAACATACCGGCATCTGTACTTCTCTGGTACGTTCAACTACATTCAACTACATCCATATGTTCAAGTACGTTCAACTACGTTAGCCTCCACTATGTTCAACTATGTCCACTAATGTGTATGTGACCGGGCCTTGATGCTGAGCGCAAAGCCAGGAAGCGACAAATATAAATTTTATAAGTCATTGGTTGGACTCAACCGGGAATTGTATTATCGACCTTCTGAACGGGAGGCCTGCGCTCTACCAATTTTGAGCAGTGCAGGGACAGGCACCGGAAGTGCAGCATATATAGAGAATGCCCTCGGCAGCAGCCAGGGAGTTGTAGGGCGTAAGGTGCAGGCAGGGAGTTGCAGGGTGGAGCTGGCTTAATTTACTGGGGCAGGCAGGTAGGCAGGCAGGCAGACAGGCAGACAGGCAGGCAGGCAGGCAGACAGGCAGGCAGACAGGCAGGCAGACAGGCAGAGGAGGCCGGGCAGTATGTCGCGGAGAAAATGTCCTCACCAATAAATTACATGTATCAGGGCTTTTCATTACCAAGCCTCCAGGGGGCGCGCCGTAATATGTCACGTGCGTCCCATACGGCAGGGGTCACGTCCTAGGCGGGCACGCTGCGCATGTGCGGAGGCTATGACGACGGAATAATTTCTATAAAAGCGCAGAGGGCGGGGGAACCCTGCTGAGGTGGGGTCCCTGCTGAGAGTGCGCGTGCGCATGCGCAGCGAAAGCACGTGGTCGGCGCGCCGCACGGCGCATGCGCCACTTCCCTGCGTTGGCTTGATAACATTCACAAGGAAACATTTTCATTGAGACACCGCACCGCGCGCGGTGTCGCACCGCAAAGTAGCCGCTCATTAATTCTGCCCGGCGCCACCAGGGGTTAAGCAGCGGGGGGTAATGGACGCTGAATCGACGCATGCGCCGAACCCCCGGATTACTCCCCAGTTTCGAGCGAATCTCGCGAGACGTGTGAGGGCGCGCGAGAGGTCGTAAAAAAAGGGGGGCGTGAATGGCCGCACATCCCGATTCACGTGACTGCGCAAACACCCTCGCGTTTTGTGCACGCACTGCGCACCTTCCTGCGGCCCGGGCAGTTCCGGCTGACATTCCGTCAGCCTAGGGAAGGCCATTTCATTCAGGTTGACTAAATGGAGCAGGCGGCCGTGTGGTGGCGCCACTGCAGGGGTTGATAGCAACACGCGCGGTACAATAGCCGGCCAATAGGGTTCTCTGGCATTAAGCCTATTTAAGGTGCAAATTCGGGGCACTCGGCGGGACATGAATCACGTGGCGGACGGGGTGCGGGCGGATGGGGTTCAGGCGGACGGGGTGCTGGCGGACGGGGTGTGGGCGGACGGGGTGCAGCCGGACGGGGTGCGGGCGGATGGGGTACAGGTGGACGGGGTGCAGGTGGACGTGGTGCTGGCGGACGGGGTGTGGGCGAACGGGGTGCAGCCGGACGGGGTGTGGGCAGATGGGGTGTGGGCGGACGGGGTGCTGGCAGACGGGGTGTGGGCGGACGGGGTGCTGGCAGACGGGGTGTGGGCAGACGGGGTGCTGGCAGACGGGGTGTTGGCGAACGGGGTGCAGCTGGACGGGGTGTGGGACAATGGGGTGCAGCCGGACGGGGTGTGGGCGGATGGGGTGTGGGCGGACGGGGTGCGGGCAGACGTGCCCTGGGGAGAAGGTGCCCGGGCGGACGGGGCCCAGGCGGTCGGGGTGCGGGTGGACGGGGTGCGGGCAGGCGGGGTGAGGCCGGACGAGGTGTGGGCGGACCTGGGCCGGGCAGATGGGTACCGGACTGACGGGCTCCTGGTCGACCGGTGCCGTATGTGGCTGATCCCGGCCGGCCCGGGTGGCGCAATGCAAACAGACTTCGGTGAGACACGCCTGCCTTAATTAGCCCGGGGGATCCTTTACTCCCATTGCTCAAGGGGGAACCTCCCACGGAATGTCGTGGGTGTCAGTCCCCACTGACGCTCAAACATATTTTTATTAAACTGCATTGATTTGATGGCCATGCGCCAACAATTTTACAATGCAAACACCATGTGTGATTTTTTAACTAATGCAAAACAAGAAACGATTTAGCCTTCTTAAGGGCCCTGTCGCCGCCTTTTATAGTTTATTGAAACAATTTTCACCAATCCAGGAAGAACGATATCTTCAACTTTCATCTAGAATTTTACTTGGCAATAATTTTTCGTAATTGTGAGCTTTTAATTTCAAAAGTGACTCTTGACACATAGTTGATTGTGTGCTTTTCGACTCTATGTAAAAGCCATGGCCTGATAATAATAATAATAATAATAATAATAATAGTACGACAAAATAAGATTTGAACATTTCTCATCGTGATTATGGGCCTTGCTGCCGACACGGCGCTAAGCAATCACCACTAACTAGCTAATCACCACTGAACGGGCCACCCCACCCAGCGCTGCCCTCTGCCAGACGTGAGCCATCACAAGTATACGTGTGACATGTAAATGGTAACCCAACATAATATATTTTATAACTTATATAAGTGTGTGTTTACATTCATAAGTGGGCCATATTTTGGGCGTTGCTATTTTAGCGATGTAGCCGCTGGTGGCGGCAGATGCGATTGCGGAGGGATGCGAATTGTTAGCTGTGCCACCCCATGTCTTACCACCTCCCGCCTCAGCCTCGCCTCCCCCGGCCACCCGGCCCCGCCCCGGCCTGCATCCTTTGCCCCTCTCCTCCGCCACCCCCTCAGCCCCGCCTCCTCCGGCCCCCGGGCCTCTCCTCCGCCCCTACCCCGCCCTACACGGCCCGCGTCTCGGCACGGCGGGCGGGGATCTGGCCGTGACGGCTGCGGGTGCCGGGAGCGCCGTCGCGATGCGCATACCTGATTAGAGCACGGCGCCCCAATCTGTCCAATCTGCGCCGCGCTGAATCATGGGTAAAATAAAGTCGGCGCTGCCTCCAACGGCCCGCGTCTTCTGGGTGCGAAGGGTTCTGCATTTTACACGCAATTCGTTCCCGATAAACGCCCCGCGCTGCCCAGAGTGCTGTTCGCGGGGCGGCGGAAGGCACTTCGGGTTGATTTATAGACGGAATTAGCGCGTCTTATTCCTGTCAGTCATAGATAAATCAGGCTATATTGTGATCAAAGTAATGCATGGCTGGAAGCTACTGCCATCCGCTAACACACGCACTCATTCATACATGCCTTCACTCACTCACTGACACTCGCTCACCCACTTACACTCATACACACTCACTCACACTCACTCATTCATACATGCATTCACTCACTCACTGAGACTCGCTCACCCACTTACACGTACTCACTCACTGACACTCATTCTCACACTCACTCAAACTCACTCATCCACCCACTTACACTCATACACACTCACTCACACTCACTCACTGACACTCACCCGCCCAATTACACCCACCCACTCACTGACACTCATTATCACACTCACTCACACTTACTCACTCACCCACCCAATTACACTGATACACACTCACTCACACTCACTCACTCACACTCACCCGCCCACTTACACTCACCCATATTCACTCACCCACACTCACTTACACACACTCATTCATACATGCATTCACTCACTCACTCACACTCGCTCACCCACTTACACCCACCCAGTCGCCGACACTCATTCTCACACTCACTCACTGATACTAACTCACTCACTCACCCACCCACTTACACTCATACACACTCACTCACACTCGCTCACCCACTTACACCCACCCACTCACTGACACTCATTGTCACACTCACTCACACTCACTCACCCACCCACTTACACTCATACACACTCACTGACACTCACTCGCCCACTTACACTCACCCACATTCACTCAGACACACTCACTCACATACACTCATTATTCCTACATGCACTCACTCACTGATACTCCCCAACCCACTTACACTCACTCATATTCACCCACTCACTCACAATCACTCACTCAGTCACACACTCACTTACACACACTCATTCATACATGCATTCACCCACTCACTCACACTCGCCCACACACACTAATCCACCCACTCACTTACACCCACTCACTCCTACATGCATTCATTCACTGACTGACACTCGCCCGTCCACTTACACTCACCCACTTACACACACTCCCACGCACTTACTCACCCATGACTCACTTACACACACTCACACACAAACTAACTCAACCACTTACACACACTCACTCACTTACAGTGCAGCCACCCACACATTCATCCCACTTACACACACACTCACTCATACACATCACACACTTTGACTTACACTCAATCACACACTCACACACCCATTCACCCCAGTCACCCACACACACTCACACGCGTTGAAATACCCACACACCTACTCATGCACACACTCATCCGCCCACACAATCACCCGTCCCTCCACACACTCAGACAAGACGAGATGGCTGAATGAGTTAACTTAAAGCGTCCGTCTCCCGTGTTGGTAGACCATGGAATCGTGGGTTCGAACCCTGGTCGAGTCAAACTAATGCCTTAAAAATGTATACTTGTCACTTCCTAGCTAGGCGCTCGGCATTATTAGGATAGGGCAAGGACTGGTTGGCTCAGTGTCAGGATAATGTGACTGAGTGGGATATAAAATCATGGTGCTGGCGGCCTGGTCTCCCAGTCGGGGCAGCACTATAAAATCGCCATGAGTGCGCACTGTCACCAGTTGGTACCCATCCTGATATGACCTTAGATGTTGGCCATTAGTCAAATGACCCGACTGTAAATGGACAACAGATACTAATTATGGCGCCTTCATCATAGAACTGTCGTAGTGAGGAGCGGCAACTGCTGGCGAGTATTGGCTTTGAATGTGTTGCACAATAGTCACAGTGGGCATTGTAGTTCTGGGGGCTATGTAGATAAAAAGATTCACCCTGTACTTGTAGTACACGGGTGAACGACAACATAGTGTAAATACGGGCGAAAATAGCTTTAGTATGGAACAGGAAGTAGAATGCCTGCCTCCAGTATCAAATGGGTACTTATATCAGCACAGAGTTGGTGAAATGGGAGAGAATGCAAAAAGACAAGATAGCGGCAATAGAATGCCATCGATTTCACTTTTAAATCTTATTAAACTATATGTTTTATTATATTTTTCAACTCAACGGTAGCGGGAAATATGAAGATATATACAAAGAATAAATGTTGCTTCTTAGATTGTGGATTTAGGCTCTCATTTCATTTCCCCGCTTTTTCGACAGCTTTTATATAGGGCTGGTATTCACCCGTGTATTGTGAGTACAGGGTGAATCCTTTATCTAGGGGTTATGGTGGTTATAGAAGTTATGGTAGGTGTGATTTTCGTGGTTATGGTGGTCAAAACGGAGACAATAGCTATGATAGCCATAATACTTGTGGTAGTTATGGAAGTTATGGTTGTTAAGAAAACTATAGTAATTAAGGAAGTTATGGTAGTGTTGGTACTTATGGTAGTCTTGGTAGTTACGGAAGTTATGATAGTTACGCCAGTTATGGTAGCTAAGGTAGTTATGAGTCCTTAGATGTTATTAGGAGGTAAAACAACAACAAACAACAGCTATGATAGATATGGAAGTTATGGTAGTATGGAAGCTATAGCAGTGACACTGACAGTAGTTATGGTGGTTACGGTTGTTATAGTAGTTATGGAAGCTATGATGGCTATGGAAGTTATGGTGCTTATGGCAGTCACATGTCCTAACAACATCTAAGGTCATATCAGGACGGGTACCGACTTTTGACAGTGTGCACTCATGGCAACTTCATAGTGCTGCCCCACTCGAACTGGGAGACTAGGCCACCAGAACCATGACCCGATATCCCACTCAGTCAAATTATCCTGATACTGGACAAACCAGTCCTTACCCATGTCCTAGTAATGCCGAACACCAGGATAAGTAGTAACACATATCAATTGTATAACTCATCGGTTTGACTCGGCTGGGATTCGAACTCCCGACCTTCCACACGGGAAGCCTGCGCTCTATCGATATTATGATGATTATATACATATAAACTCTTTATGGTCTTACTTCACCAGGTTGCTGTATGCTAATTTCATCAAGCAAAATACGAATAGTAGCTATAATAATGCAAACCAGAATATATTATGCTAATGCCCAGAATTGACGTGTCACAATTCTGTTATTGATTGATGTTTCATTGATGCAGCTGGTAATGAAAACAAATTAAATCGCAGCTCCTTTTGGATCAGACTTCGATAAATATAAAAATTCAAGGATTTTTCGGTCAATTTGGTCAATTTTCAAGGCCGTTTCAGGGTATTTTCAAATTTAAAGCCTTTTCAAGAGACACCTTCAAATTCAAGGCCCTTTCAAGATTGTGCGAGCCCCGTGTGTATATGACCTGTATGCAAGCTTCCACCAGGGTCCCCACATATCACGTGACCCCACCCCCGCCCCCCGCTGGTGCGCGGCCCCCTTGTGACGTGTTGCCTTGTCGTTGCAGGTGCTCACCGGGAACCACAACACGTACATCGCCGAGCTGCGGGAGATCAACCCGCCCATCGTGGCGCGCCGGGTACGCTTCGTGCCCTACAGCCGCCACCCGCGCACCGTGTGCATGCGTGTTGAGCTGTACGGGTGTGACTGGACAGGTAGGTTACACACCACACACCACACACCACATGTAACACAGCCACCACATGTAACACACACACCACATGTAACACACCCTACAGCTGCCACTCACGCACCGTGTGCATGTGTGTCGAGCTGTACAGGTGTGACTGGACAGGTAGGTTGCACCCCACACCCCACATGTAACACACACACCACATGTAACACACCCACCACATGTAACACACCCTACAGCCGCCACCCGCACACCGTGTGCATGCGTGTCGAGCTCTACGGGTGTGACTGGACAGGTAGGTTACACACCACACACCACATGTAACACACCACATGTAACACACACACCTCATGTAACACACCCTACAGCCACCACCTGCGCACCATGTGCATGCGTGTATGGGTGTGACTGGACAGGTAGGTTACACACCACAGACCACAATTAGCACACACACCACATGTAACACACCACATGTAACACACCACATGTAACACACACCACATGTAACACACCTTATGTAACACACACCACATGTAACACCCACATGTAACACACACATGTAACACACACACATCTAACACACCCACCGCATGTAACACATCTCATGCAACACACAACATGTAACACACCACATGTAACACACACCACATGCAACACACCACATGTAACACACCACATGTAACACACACCACATGTAACACACACCACATGTAACACACACCACATGTAACACACACCACATGTAACACACACCACATGTAACACACACCACATGTAACACACACCACATGTAACACACACCACATGTAACACACCACATGTAACACACCACATGTAACACACACCACATGTAACACACCATATGTAACACACCACATGTAACACACCACATGTAACACACACCACATGTAACACACACCACATGTGACACACCACATACAACACATAACATGTAACACACCACATGTAACACACACCACATGCACCACACCAATGCAACACACCACATGTAACACACACCACATGTAACACACCACATGTAACACACACCACATCTAACAGACCACATGTAACACACCACATGTAACACACCTCATATAATGCCGTGTATCCATAGATACCCTTGTGGTGTGTTCCCTTGTTCTGAGTTCGCTTGTGACCTTTTGACATGCTACACAGACAATGAACATGTTCATTCTCTATGTTCCTTGTCAGTATGTCACATGTGCCGTGCACAAGGCCATACGGTCCCTGGGTCCAACCTATGTGAACGGCCACTAAGCGAAACACAGGTTCATTGTCTGTGTGGTGCGTCACAAGGTAACAAGCGAACATGGAACAAGGGAGAATGTCACATGTAACACACCCACACATGGTGGTCGATCTGGTCGGACATGGAGGTTGTCCACACACCGCCCACACACCGCCCACACACCGTCCACACACCGCCCACTCACTCACTCACTACACATGCCCCACACATCCCCGAACACGTCCAGTTTATACGCTGATGCCAACTGCAGGCTCACCGAGTAATAAGGTGCCACATCACACACTTCAACCGACATAGTGACTGTCAACTGGGATCTGTCATAAATAGGCACAATTCAAACTTGGTATGGAGAGGCTATTCATTTTTGGAATGGTATATTTGTGACTCATGCTCTTTTAGAAGAATGGCTTTGAAGGCGTGTATGAGTGCAGAATTATGTGAAGCTCTCTACCCATACCCCACAATTAAAGTTGCTGACTCCGATGAAAGCATCACATTTTCTAAACAAAAATACTTATCTAGATTTCATGTTGCATATCAAATTTAGTTGGTGCACTGATTAAACATGTAGTGTTGCATAAAAGAGCACACATCATCATGCTGTCGGTCGCGATGCGACAAAGACTGTTTTCATTACCTGACTGCCGCTCTCCTTTGTGCGGGTTGTACATTTCATGAAAGCTGCATGCAAAAGTGTTGAAGTGCTGCTGGCTTTTGCAAGTTACCAGAGGCACTCTCTCAGGGAGCAAATAGAGGTTTCACACCGGCAAGAACATGTCAAGACAGAACACACACTAAGGCACTTTAATAGACCTTGTTAGTGCTGAAGCCTATCATGTCAGAATTTTGATATGCTTGCCAAATCTTATTAATATTTTCATTTCAAATATCTCCAAAGTTCACCATTTCTAAGAATAATGAATTCAAACTAAAGTAATGTCGATTATGACAATCAGCCTAATATATTTATATGAAAGAAAAGTGTCAGAAACGCAAAGGCATCGGGCTATGCAACTTTAAATACTTCCACCATAATAAGCTGCAATATTCTGGGAAAGTAACAATTCCAGATCTGCCTTTCGCCTTGCAATCATCCCAAATTAAACAGGGGCGTGTCACCCCCCCCCCCCCCAACACACACACACACACACACACACACTCCGCCCCCACCACCACCGTGAATATGGCCTATGCTGCCGATACGGTGTAAAGCAACCACCAATTCCCCACCCCGCCCCACCCAATACCCACCCCAACCTCCACTCCAGCCCACCTCACCTCACCTCACCCCACCCCCACCATACCTCCATCCAATATCCACTCCGCCCTATCCCCCACCTCAACCCCACCCTATCCCACCCAATACCCACCCCCAACTCACCCCACCTCGACCCCCACCCCACCTCGACCCCAACCTATCCCTACCCATTACCCAATCCCCACCCCAACCTCCCACTCACCCCAACTCCACCCCACCCAACCTCCACCTCACCCCAACCTCCCTCTCACCCCAACCTCCACCCCACCCCACTCCGCCCCACGCTCGCTGGTCCGCTTTAGTTCCACCGGCTGCCGCTGCTGTCTTGCAGGCGGGGTCGTCTCCTACCAGGTGCGGCAGGGCGACCGGCGCGGCACAGAGGTCAACATGTACGACTTCACCTACGACGGCAAGAACCAAAATGGACTCCTCACTTCCGGTCTGGGCCAGCTCGTCGACCTGGAGGAGGGCATCTCCAACTTCCGGTTAGATCGCCAAGGGCTCGGCAAGAAGGGATATGAGTGAGTATTGGCAGCGACAATTAGTGTCACTTAGCGAAGAGTAATGCTAGGTACACACCTACCATTTTTCCGCACCCACCTACCATATACGATCTAAAACTCCCCAAAAGTCGTGAGGTGTGCACTCCCCTAGCACACCTAGCGATTGCGATTCCCGACTAAAAACTTAGTTTTAGGCCTAAAACGGGCCGATTACGATTGCGATTCGCGATTCGAAAAATGAATCGGCCTGTTTTCAGTTTTAAGCTGGTCGGGTCGAGTCGCGAGCTTTAGTGCGCGAATCGTAAACGGTAGGTGTGTACTTGGCGTTAGTCAGCTAATTATATCAAATGTGGTTTATAAGGTGGTACCGATATTTATATGTGCTATTTAAAAAAATATATTAACTGACAACAAGCCATCTCTTCTTTGTATGTGCTCTATTTCAGTAAATTATGATGCAAGTAAAACTGAGTAATTATATTAATATATGATTTATTTAATTGAATATAACATTGTCTTATATTAAAGTCCCATAGTTTGACAGTTCGCATTGATTCATTTTTCTAGATTAATATATTAAAGTTCCATAGTCCAATGGATTTGAGTTTGTGTCATTTTCTCAAATAACCATATTAGAGTACAGGCTTCCGGTGTGGAAGGATGGGAGTTCGATTCCCGGTCGAGTCATACCAATGACTTACAAAATTGGTATTTGTTACTATCTACCCTAGTGCTTGGCATTACTAGGATAGGGCAAGGACTGGTTAAGAGGATAACGTTGCTGAGTGGGATATCGAGTCATGATGCCCACGGCCTGATTTCCCAGTGGCACTATAAAGTCACCATGAGTGTGCACTGTCACAAGTCAGTACCCATCCTGATATGACTGTATATGGTTGGTTGTTGGAGTTTTACGTCCTGGCAATACTCTAAGGTCATATCAGGACGGCTGACCTTAGATGTTGCTAGGATGTGAAACAACAACAAACAAACATCCCCTGGCATTGTCCTTAACAGGTGGGTGGGGTGGCGCAACGAGACGACGGGGCCATTAGCATCCAAACCGGTGGAGATCATCTTCAAATTTGACCAGGTAACCAACCACCTTCTTTTCTTGGTGGCACATTGTTGCTGCTGTTGTTGCTGTTGTAATTTAATCTGAATGTCACCTTTCTTCTGCACCGAGGCAGTGCAGTTCTGGACCTGGTATTTATGCCATGCATCTACACGAACCAATGCATAAGATAATTAATTACACGATATATAGCAAAAGATAATTAACTTATTTATGGAGCAAGATAATTAAATGATTCATTGCATAAGATAATTAAATGATTCATTGCACAAGATAATTAAATGATTCATTGCACAAGATAATTAAACGATTCATAGCGCAAGATAATTAAATGAATCACAGGACAAGATAATTAAATGATTCATAGTGCAAGATAATTAAATGAATCACAGGACAAGATAAGTAAACGATTCATAGTGCAAGATAATTAAATGAATCACAGGACAAGATAATTAAACGATTCATAGCACAAGATAATTAAATGAACCACAGGACAAGATAATTAAACGATTCATAGCATAAAATAATTAACTGAATCACAGGACAAGATAATTAAACGATTTATAGCGCAAGATAATTAAATGAATGACAGGACAAGATAAGTAAACGATTCATAGCACAAGATAATTAAATGAATCATAGGAGAAAATAATCAGATGATTTATAGTGCTAGATAATTAAACGATTTAAAGTACATGATAGTAAAACAACAACAAACAAGGGTAAGAAGACTGGGGCGCACTACTCACTGACTGACCCTTCCCCGCCCTGATATGACCTTATATGACACTACTGTTACCATATTGCTATGGAACTTTTGCGTTACAGAATTTCATTGCGTTACATGCTGCAAATTGTGTATTCAACAGTTATTATATACCTTATTCTATATACCTTTTGTGTAAATAACCTTGAATTGAAAAAATGGCTGGAAAACCAGTGCTTCGGCACTGACAAAAGACTTATTCAGCAGAATAAACATATTTACCACACAAAAACATTAAATTTTGTTAGGACATAAAACAACAATACACAAACAAACAGACTGACCCTTCCCCATCCTGATATGACCTTATATGTTGCTAGGACATAAAACAACAATACACAAACAAACAGACTGACTCTTCCCCGTCCTGATATGACCATATATGTTGCTAGGACATAAAACAACAATACACAAACAAACAGACTGGACATTCCCCGTCCTGATATGACCTTATATGTTGCTAGGACATAAAACAACAACACACAAACAAACAGACTAAAACCTTCCTGCCACTCGCCGTGCGCTATATACAACGTGCTATACTGCTATATATATTGCGTTTGCCGTAGGTGCGCTATAGACAACGTGTTATACTGCTATATATATTGCGTTTGCCGTAGGTGCGCTATATACAACGTGTTATCTGCTATATATATTGCGTTTGCCGTAGGTGCGCTATATACAACGTGCTATACTGCTATATATATTGCGTTTGCCGTAGGTGCGGAACTTCTCGTCAGCGACCTTCCACTGTAACAACATGTTCAGTAAGGACGTGCGTGTTTTCAGGATGGCCGAGCTGGACTTCAGCATAGGCGGAACGTGAGTTGTGTTTGTTTGTTGTTGTTGCTAAATGTAGCTTATTCATTGAATAATGTCTTTTGTCAGTCAGCAACAGAGCCATAGTCTCCCAGCCACACAGTAAACTTGCTTGATACATAAATGAGGTTATTACTTGTAATTTATAATAGTAAACTGCATATAATTCCAGTTCGATAACTAAGTATAATACGCGTGGTAAACGTACGTTGCATGGCATTGCAGGATTCCGGAATGTTCTTTTAAAGGTTGTTTTCCTTTTCTTTTCCTTCTCCTCCTTTTTTCTCTCTTCCTTTCTTTCTCCTCTTTCCCCCTTGTTTTTTCTCTTCCTTTCTTTCTCCTCATTGTACCCTTGTTCTTTTCTCTTCCTTTCTTTCTCCTCTTTTCCCCGTATCTTTCTCGCTTCCTTTCTCTTTCCTATTTTTACCATTGTTTTTTCTCTTCCTTCCTTTCTCCTCTTTTTACCCGTGTTTTTTCTCTCCCCTTTTCTCCTCTTCCTACTCTTGGTTTGTTCTCTTCCTTCCTTTCTCCTCTTTTTACCATTGGTTTTGTCTTCTTCCTTTCTTTCTCCTCTTTTTACCCTTATTCTTTTTCTCTTCCTTTCTTTAACCTCTTTCCCCCCCTTGTCCTTTCTTTCTCCTTATTTTACCATTGTTCTTTTTCTTCCTTTCTTTCTCCTCTTTTTGGGGTACATTAGTTGATTAAGATGGGGAAATTTCAGTCGCAGATGACTGGTCTTCCTCATTCCACTGCTTCTTGCCCTATCCTAGTAATGCTGAGCGTCTGGCTAGGAAGCGACAAGTATCAATTTTTAAGTCATTGGTTTGACTCGACCAGGATTCGAACCCACAATCTATCAACACGGGAGACGGACGCTCTAACTCATTCGGCCACCCCTTTGTTCTTTTTCTCTTCCTTTCTTTCTCCTCTTTTTAGCCTTGTTCTTTCTCTCTTCCTTTCTTTCTCCTCTTTTTACCCTTGTTCTTTCTCTCTTCCTTTCTTTCTCCTCTTTTTACCCTTATTTCTTTTTTTCTCTACCACCCTCCTTTTAGTATTTCGACTACTTTTTAATATTTTCAGGTTAGTCAGTTAGCATCTCTGCGTTTCCGTTGAGCTCCCACCTCCCTGCAGCTTGTCTTCTCTTCCTCGCAGACACTACCTTGACGAGCCCGTCGTCTTCAACCACATGAAGGACACACTCATAGAGTACGCCCGCAAAGTGACAGTGCCCATCCCGTACCGCAGCGGCAGGTACCTGAGGGCACGGCTGTACTACGAGGCACGCTGGATCATGATCAGCGAGGTGGAGTTTCAGTCAGGTGAGTGAGCTCTTAGAAATATATCACATTTAGGATTCCACCAATCAGATTCTATCTGATTGGTGGAATCTTAAATGTGATATACTTCTTCTGCTAATAGTAGTTCTCACATAAAACCAGATCCCATTTTAAGATTCTACCGATAGTAGTTCCGTCCACTGCCGTCAGAGGGCAGGTTGGTGGTGGAAGTCCTCCATGGGATCTTTTCCACGGAGCACACTGCATATTGAACGGCCACCTACAATATACCAACAGCCATGGTGGTGGATTTTGAATCAGGTGAGATCTAAAACTAGATCCCATTTTAAGATTCTACCGATTGTAGTTCCTTCCACTGCCGTCAGAGGGCAGGTTGGTGGTGGAAGTCCTCCATGGGATCTTTTCCACGGAGCATACTGCATATTGAGCGGCTACCTACAATATTAGTTCACCAACAGCCATGGTGGTGGACTTTGAATCAGGTGAGATCTAAAACTAGATCCCATTTTAAGATTCTACCAATAGTATTTCCTTCCACTGCTGTCAGAGGGCAGGTTGGTGGTGGAAATCCTCCGTGGGACACTTTCCACAGAGCATGCTGCACAGTGAACTGCTACCAAAATTAGTCTGATGACTCCCCTCTTATCGCCCAGAGAGGTAGAATGTATCACCAGGCTGCAAGAAGCCTCCCTCCTCTTGTCACCATGTCTGATGACTCCCTTATTATCGCCCACAGAGGTAGAATGTATCGCCATCATGTGTTCACTGCGTGAAGCTTCCTCTCGCCACCACATCAGTCGAATCCCCTATTATCGCCCAGAAAGGTACAATGTATCATCAGCATGTGTTCACTGCGTGAAGCCTGGGTGCATGTAAACGACAACGGGTCCAGTGCGGCGGAAGTAAATAGACTCATGAATATTAAGTTTGACCTATATGTGATGTATCACACCCATCCGGCCACACACAACTTAGGGGAAAAGTATTCAACCAAGATGTTTTGATAAAAAAACGAACTTAAATATACGATTGCTATGAAATATGAAGTAAGTGTGTTCTAATAACAAACCACGAGGGCATCCTAGAACACACTCCACCTGTTGTGTTTTGTAAATGTACAACAAGTCAAGTGAGGTATCCCCAAAAATACCCCCCCCCCCTCTCAGCGATACCAAAATAATGATTAATATAATCGCTTGGTACACGTGTATAAAATATGTTTACCAAAAAGATTATATTAAATTTATAAGGTTAGGGTTCTGGATTTCTATTAATTTTGAATAAAACTAGGTTTTGCACTGCGCATACCGACAAACTCAAGGCATTGACAATGGTCGTAAGCAATCTTCATACAGAAAAAGTGAAATATCTCTAAAACCACACCACCTAGAAACAAATCGCTTTGTACACATATAGAAAACATGTTTACCAAAAAGATTATATTAAATTGATAAGGTTAGGGCTCTGGATTTCTATTAATTTTGAATAAAACTAATGTTTTGCACTGCGCGGCAAACTCAATGAAGCACAGAAGCGATTCGGAGACCAAGTTCAAGGTCGATTCATCATATATATAAGTCAAACTTAATATTCATGAGTCTATTTACTTCCGCCGCACTGGACCCGTTATCGTTTACATGCACCCGTGAAGCCTCTTCTCGTCACCCATGTCTGACCACTCCCCTATTATCACTCACAGAGCCCTCGGCGGGCCGGTTCCTGCCCGAGGTTGCCCCGGTGACGGCCCGACCACCGCCCGAACCCACGTCCCCGCTGTCGGACACGGCCGACACCGCCAAGATCGAAGTGGAGGTGGTCGCGACCCGGGAGAAGACCCGCGTCAAATCCCGTGAGTTTCTGGCTGCCCACGTGGCTTTAGCGGGGCATGACTCATCACCGCACCTCCTTAATTTAAAGTTTCAAAGTCTGATAGTTTTGAGTTTCCGTCATTTTTCTGAGATAAATATATTAGATTGATCGCTATAACCTACTTTACTTGAAGTAACTTTTATTTTAAATGGCTAACTTTTGAGATATTTGAAGTGCAAACATGTCAAATTAATTTTGGCAAGCACGCCAAACTCTCAACATTCCACATGGGGTGAGAAAAGGAGGGACAAATCAAATACACAGCAAATGTTCTCCCCCCCCCCCCCCCCCCAAAAAAAACCACAGCGGAATCGGAGGTGACAACGAAGGCGACGGTGGGCGCGGTGGTGCACCCGGAACCACGTGACCGGAAGACGCTGCGCGAGGAGCACATCGGCATCATCATAGGGGCGCTCTCCGCCCTCATCCTGCTGCTCTTCGCAGTCGCCGCCTACATCCTCATCCGGCACCGGAACCGGAAGAAGGCGGACGCGCACGCGTACGGCACCTTCGAGAAGCACCGCATGACCGGGGACACGGACGATTTCAAGTCGAGCACGAACGTGAACGGCGTGATCGCTGGGTACCACATGTACAATGTCGTGGCCACGTCGGACGCAGACTTCGAGGAGACAACGTCCTTCCAGAAGCTGCATCTGAACGAGCTGTACCACGACGCGCAGGAGGCCCAGAAGTCGTTGCAGGCCCAGCACCAACAGCAGCAGCTGCGCAGCAAAGTCGACGGTATGTAACCACCTTGTTAGCAGCAGCATGCCAGTCCCCCCCCCTAACCCCCCCCCCCCCCACTGCCTGGTCAGTCCCAGATGGGACATGGTAACCCTGCTGGAAGTAAGTAGTACATCATGAGTGATTATAACGGAAATTACGTCTAAGGTCACTTGATAAGGGAACCTTGCTGGAAGTAGTATATCATGAGTGATTATAATGGAAATTACGCCCAAGGTCACCTGCCATTGCAACCCTGTTTGAAGTAGTATATCATGAGTGTTTATAACGGAAATCACCCCTAAGGTCACTTGATAAGGGAACCTTGCTGGAAGTAGTATATCATGAGTGTTTACAACGGAAATCACCCCTAAGGTCACTTGATAAGCCCCCCCACAAAAAAAAACATAAGTTTCATCGGTCCCTTCACTTTTTTAATTGGCCGTCATCGGGGCCGCGTTCAGGGTCCGTCTCGGAGGCGCCTCGGCGACGGGCCTGATGTCATGCTAGTCTGAACGGCAAAGGCAGTTTGTTGTCTCGAAAATGGCCGCCCCCATAGGCGGTGGCCATTTGCAATGGGAAAGCTGTGCTGTGATAAGCTGAAACCACTGGAAACGGCGGCCATTTTCTAGGTGCTTTTTGTCTCCTGATTGAAAAGGGAGCCATCGCCGAGACGTCGCCGAGACGCACCCTGAACGCAAATAAGCCAAAAAGCATCGCCGAGACGTCGCCGAGACGCCTCCGAGATGGAGCCTGAATGCGGCCCTGGCTCTTACTCGCTCCTTCCTTGATTGCAGAGTCCGAGATGAACAATCCGTCTGAAGCAGACCTTCCCCAGTCGCCTCTGTACGTCAAGCTTCCCCCGGAGCCCGTATTCCAGGCCCCGTACAACCCCGAGTCTACCACCCAGCAGCCCCCGCCCTACACCACACCCCACGGCCCCCCGATGCAGCCCCCGCCCCCCATCCCCCCGCCCCCACACCCGACCGCGCTCTACAACATCCACGACATCGTCAACCCACTAGCCTTAGCGGACATGAACGGAAACGACTTCGGGAATCCTACGCCAGGTGGCACCGCGAGCAGCGCGTCAACAGGTAATCATCGCGAGGCGCATATCTGACTGCTGTGTTATTCTTGAAGATTTATACTGCCTATTATAGATAAGTCTGAATAGGCTTGCTTTCACCATTAGACAGTTTGTTGATAGAAAGCCTGAGTCTACACTTTTACTGACCCAAGGGATTTTTAACCTCCCACATCACATAGACATGGTATGAGAGCAACTGGCCTTTGATGACGCTGTAAGTTAACCACAGCGGTGGAAATCCAAATTGGCAGAGGTAGGGGCATGGGGAATCGAACTACCAACCTTCAGATTAGGAGTCTCACCTATATATTCTTCTGGTAGAGTTGTTGCATAGGTTGATGGTTTTGAGTTTCTGCACACCGCCATTATTTGAGAAACATATATATTAGGCTGATCGTTATTATATATAATCTAGCTTTAACCCATGCACAGCATGGATACAATCTAGGCTCCTCATCAATCCCCGTACTGGACTAATATTGTGTTGAACTGTTAGTATATATATATATTCATAGTCTCTGCCTATATTCAGAGACCTATGTATATATCTATGTTCTCTGCTATATTCCAGGCCGGTGCATGGTCCCATTTCAATATAGTGCTGCCATCTGGTGGAATCCATCTGTATCATTATGTAGTAAACCATATCGGTATTGCTATAACTGCAGATTTAACAACACTTGTGGTTACGCGGCTCAAAATGGATGCCACTTTGGTCGAAGTGACCAAAGTTAGTAAAACCATCAAAATTAATATAAAATGTGTATCATAGACACAACACATGCTATTAACGACCCATACATGGTGAAGCACTAGGGGAGTACGATGATGCACGTTGGCAGCACCAATTAACAGAGGAGTAGTGATCAGAACGATCCTAAAACTTAACCACCAGTAGATATAGATAAGTGCTCGGGTTCCGAAAATGTTATGCTTTCATTGGACTAACTCACTGTCATTTATAAAAGAAATGATTTGTGGTAATGCAAACGGTATCCATAGCAACTCGACTACACGGGAAGAATCGGAGCTGACTGTCCGTGCAAGGCAACGCAAGGCAAGGCTTAATTTGGTTACTGTTAATTCTCATTGACAGGAAGCGGAAGTGGCGGTACGCCTAGTGGCGCCCTCTCTGTGATTGAACGCGGACTACTGCCGGAGTTTCCCCGAGACTGCCTCAAGTTTATACAGAAAATCGGAGACGGCGACTTTGGCGAGGTATGGCCGCATTTCCACTCAGGGATTTTATTTTATGTTGGGGGGGGGGGGGTGTGTTAAAATGAATTTGATCAACATATCATTTCTCAGTGCCATAACACTGGTTTTCCGATTCCACTTTGTTTGTCTATGAAATTAATAAGTAACCGATAATGATTCCAATTTTCAGGAGTAATGATCAATTTATTGTATTGACCAACTAACTAAGTACTTAATTAGGTTGTGGAATTCAATCTCAATTAATCTTTATTTAACTGCATTCGCTTATATAATATGTGATGTATAACGATTTATGCGAGTATAAAGGCGCGGAAGGAAATTATTTGATTATATATATAAAATTGTTATCCTGATTCTATATACTTCCTCTTACCCCCCCTCCCCTTGACTGGTGGCGCCGTCACCGGCGCTTGCCGTCCCTACTGGACGCGCCAACCTCACTTGCGCAGGAGGAATATATATCTAATATTCTAATCTGTGTAAATATCCGTACTTTTCTATAGGCGGAAGAACCAGTATTTTAGAACAATGAAAAAAGTATAAATCCTATTCACTTCCCTATATTGCAAAAAAAAAAAAAAGAATTAGCAGGTTAAATTTGACGGAGGTCACGTGGTGTGCTTTCGCTGCAGATCCACTTGTGTGAGGCTCAGATAGAATCTGGCGGGAAGAAGCGTCCCAAATCGTCACTAGTCGCCGTCAAAGTGTTGGATCGTAACGCAGACAGCATCGCCAGGTACAAGTCCAGGTTCTTCACCAAGTCATACTGTCTTGAACAGTCTTGTCATTGATTGACACTTCTCTAAGCTTACAATCGCAGAACATTTTTGAAAGCAGAACGCTGATCTAGATTTTAACATACATGTCAAACTTAGAACTTAGACACAGGTAAACTATAGCCCTGTTTACATGGGCAATTTCAAATGCCTCATATAAACGACTTGCCTAGATCGATTCACATTTGTCGTGTAAACGCGACTCTGAGGCGTTTTAGGGCTGAATCGATTCATATAAATCGGTACATGTAAACCACCTCGCGAGGTGGTTTATATGAAGCTATTCAGCTGGTTCCCGGGCAGCGATAGTGTAAAATAGTGGCGCTCGCCGGCTACAGGCTCAGCTGTAACTAATCGCTGGTGCCCAGCAGTGTTAGGGACCGATTAGGCCGAAATCTATTGAATGCGATCATATTTAACAGAATTACATACTCAAATAATGAAATTTAATTAAATTAACCCTAAATTCCAAGCAATATTAAGGTAGCCGCTACATTGGTATCGTTATTCATATTGTGAATCGACGTATGTAAACTAAACAAATAGCAGTACTCGCCGGCTACAGACTCCCCACTTAGGCTGCTGGTTCCCGTCGCCGACACACTTTCAAACTCGCTCGTGTAAACGTGCCACTACATCACTTCATATAAATCTATTTGCTTAAATCGCTTCACAATTGCCCGTGTAAACATGGCTTTAGTCATTCATACTGTTGAAGCCTGAAGCCTATGGGCGTCAGAGTTTTGACAAGCACACCAACATTAATTTTCAATGTTTGCCATTTAAATATCTCCAAAGTTAGTAATTATTTATGGCCCTGTCACACTATGACGTAATGCGCCAGCATAGGGACAATGTGAAAATAAATTTAACACATCGAAAATCTTCGGGTAATATGCAAATACGGGCCCAAGTTGCATGTCAATGATGTGAGCGTAACCTCGGTCTAGCGTTGTGACAACGAGAGAGGACAAAGGAATTATTAATTGTGTCAACGTGAGGCTAGCGAAACCCCAGCGTGCGACATCAGCCTAGCGTGACAGTAGCGGTGGCTTTGCGTTGCTTAACATTGCCACGTCCGACTCAACCGGTTTCCCCCCGACATGAGTCAATGTCGACCCACTGAGAGGCTAGCATTGCACTGGCATCAGTCCAATGTCGCCGGCATGAGCCACACATTCCTCCTCCCTGGGCATCACTATGATGTAACGCAACATTGATCTAATGCAGCCGACGCATCCCTGCCACATGTCTAACATTGGCGTAACGTGTGTGTAACGTCATCCAAATGTCACTGCATCACGTCGAGCTACGTCAAAAGTTTTGGACATGTCCAAAACCTGGACGCGCGCTGACGTAATTCGACGTAACCTGATGTAACTCAATGTAACTCAACATCAGTCTACCATAAGCACGACGTAACTCGACGTACCTCAACATAATGACCAAAATTCATCTATGTCGGCTTACGTTCCCTCCTTACGTTATAGTGTGACAGGCCTATAATCAAAGTTACTAAACTAAAGTAAGGTAGATTATAACGATCAACTTGCTATATTTATCCCCGAAAAGGACAGAAATTTAAACCCATCCGACTATGCAACTTAAATTAATCTAATTTAAGCTCATTTGCATGCTCATCATTTACAACCTGGATAACTTAGTAACTGAAAAAAAAAACCTTCGTTTCCTTGCTACGTGAAACTAGCTTTCACCAAGTTGATCAGTTTCTACTGGTACATGGCAACAGAGCGAGTTCAATCCAGGAATAGTACCAACTGGCTTCCCATGCAGGAGGTCGTGGGTTCGAACCCCGACCGGGTCAAACTAATGACCTAAAAAATGTACTATTGTCGCTAGCACTTGGCATTAATAGGATAGGGCAATGACTGGTTGGCTAAATATCAAGATAATGATGTGACTGAGTGGGATATTAGTTCACGCTGCCAGTGGCCTGGTCTCCCAGTGGGACAGCAGTATAAAGTCGCCATGAGTGCGCACTGTCACAAGTCGGTACCCGTCCTGATATGGTTGGTTCTTTGCGTTTTACATCCTGACAACATCTAAGGTCATATCAGGATGCGTACCGACTTGTGACCATGCACACTCATGACAACTTTATAGTCAGCGATGAAAGTGGTCTCCTTGAAAAAAAGCGGAAATGCTGATATTCTCCCATAGGTTTAGCATTGTCAGGGAATCGCGGAAAATTCCCGGAAGTCGGGTTTCATATATATTGGTATGCACTGATAGTGGTGCACTGTTTGAAGCATGTATTAGTAGTATATGCTGATAGTGCTGTGGCGTTTGAAGCATTTATTACTAGTATATGCTGATAGTGCTCCGGAGTCGACACCACATATTAGTATACGCTGATGGTGCTGCGGGATTGAAAAATCGCGGAAGTCCCTGGAATCGCGGAGATCTTTCATCCCTGTATAGTGCTGCCAAACTGGCTGACCAAGCCTGCAACAACAAACAAACAAATAAACTAACCCTATTCCGCGATATTCACAGGGACCAGTTCGGTCGGGAGGCGCAGACGCTGTACAAGTTGAAGGACCCTAACGTGGCGCAGGTGCTCGGTGTGTGCGCGGCCTCAGAGCCGCTGTGCATGGTGCTGGAGTACGCGCGGCACGGCGACCTGCACCACTTCATCCGGCAGCACGTCGCCGAGGACGCCGCCTCACCACTCGACCAGAAGGTCCTCAGGTGAGCCCGGCTGTCGGTGTCGCGAAATATGTCCACCCGCGCCACCCACCCCCTAGAAAATCGCCGACCAGCAATTCTATTTTGAAATAAAATTGCTGCAGGAGATTTTGTTTCGAAATAAAACTAGCGATTTACTAGCAATAAAACTCTGCCCCTCCATTCTGATCGCCCTCCTCCCGTCCGCTCCCGCCCGCTCCCGCCTCGCTCCTCCCTTCAGCACCAACCTCCCCTCCTCACCTCACCCCCCCCCCCCCACCCCCTTATCCCCTCACACTCCCAACTTCACCCCATTCCTCCACCCCTCTCTCTCCTTTCCTTATAACCACCAACCTTAACACAATCAACGACTGACATCCCTAAGCATCATCAATAATCGAAATTAAACCAGACGGGATGGCTGAATGAGTTAGAGCATCCGTCTCCCGTGTTGGTAGATCGTGGGTTTGCGGGTTCAAACCCTGGTCAAGTCAATCCGATGACTGAAAAGTTTATACTTGTCGCTTCCGAGCCTGGCATTCAGCATTATTAGGATAGGGCAAGGAGGAAGACCAATCATCCGTGATTGAAATTTCCACCGCTTAATCAGCAGCTCCAGTAACCAGGTAACACAGCCTACTTTCAACCATGGCCATGGGTCGCAACACCCACAAAAATTTGCCAATGTACATCTTCTTTCATAACTCATCACATTCCCATTTCCAAGTTTATTTATCAGTAAAGTGATTTGTGAAAATTGCTAAATGATACACAATGATATGGCTGGAAGACCAATGCAGACATGTGCACCCATCTCCCCCCTCCCACAACATCCACAAAAAAAACCCACAAAAAAAAACGAAAAGTTTAATTGACTGAAAAATGCTAAACTATCCCAAAATAATACAAATGTAAGTAGTGTATAGAGAGTGCTCCTTGAAGAAGGCCACATGCCCGCCGGGTCGCAGCGCCCTCTAACAGTAATCAGGTAACACAGTCTCCTCCTGCTCCTGCTCCTCCTGCAGTCACGGCGCCCTCGTCTACATGGCGTCGCAGGTCGCTTCGGGCATGAAGTACCTGGAGTCTCTCAACATGGTGCACCGCGACCTGGCAGCGCGCAACGTGCTCGTCGGCCACCACTACGCTGTCAAGATCTGCGACCTGGGCATGGGCCGCAGCCAGTACGCGGACGACTACTTCCGGTTGGAGGGCCGCGCCGTCATGCCGGTCCGCTGGATGGCGTGGGAGAGCGTCATGCTGGTGAGTTTCTTTGTTTGTTTGTTGTTGGGTTACGTCCAAGCAACATCTAAGGTCATATCAGGAGGTGAGTAGCGCAGCTGTGTTAACCAATTAGGCCACACACAAAAATTGGTTATCATCCCCGCCCGTGACTGAAAAATCGACCGCCCCTGAAATTTCTTGGTTTAACTATTAAATGGAGAGGGCGGGTGGAGTGAGAAATGGAAAGGGGAGTGGAGAGTGGGGTGGATGGAATGAGAAATAGAAAGGGGGGGGGGGGGGTGAAGAGGGGGGCGAATGGAGAGGGCAACAGGGGAAAGGAATGGAGAGGGATTTCGAGGGTGATCGTGAGGGAACTGGGAAGGGGAGGGAGCAGGGTCAAGAGTGGAAGAGGGTGGGAGAGGGAGGGTCTTGGATGGGGAGGAGGGAAGGAATGTGAATGAGGGTGGTGGAGAGAATGGAGGGAGATGGGCGAGGAGACCAGTGAAATACCGGGGGAAAAAATCATAATTAAATTTTAATAAAAAATATAAATAAAAAGCGCCCGCTCGAACCTGATTTTTATTTCAACAGGACGATCACCAACTTAAAAGAAAAAAGATTGGCCTTATTGTAAACAACGTGTGGACACCGTTTGATTGTAGCAGTTGAATTGATACCTAATGCCTTGTAAAAATATACGGATTTTCGGTAAAGAATTATAAATGGGCAGAGAGCATTATTATTCTTGGGCTTGGAGTGGGGAGAAGGTTATGTGATCTAAAAGCAATGGTGCCCCCACTCACATGATGACATGATATAAACTATGTGAGATATATGTTCATGCATGATGCCTAAAGTTAATGAAGAGATGTTCTTATATATGAAGCAGTTCAAGGTTGATGAAATGTTCCTCTATGTATTCCTAAAGAATACAATTGGAGAAAAGGGACATTTTTGGTATATACATATATATATCTAATTGTAACTATGCAACTATCTGCCCCTACCGGACCCAGGGCCAAGCACACCAGCCATACTACATTCCTTAGAGCCACACCCTGCAGGCTGGTTTTGGGTGGCAACCCCCATATTTGGGCATTGCACTGACCAGTCTGTAGGGGAGTGTCTGATTGGCTGGCTGTGGGAGATCCGGTCACCTGACCCCCCTTGGCCTATCATGGCCACACAAGTCTCATTCTAATTAATTATTCAAGAAACTTCTCCAGACACTCTGGAGAGGGATCACTCTACTCCTGGCTCTTGAGTGAGACATACCTACTCTTGAGCAGGAACCCCAGACACTCTGTCTGATGCTAGCCAAATTCACCTCTTCAAATTGAGTGTATACACAGCCATAGGACTCCTGTCCCATGGGCTGTAGGCACTGCTTTCAGTATACAGGCTAAGTTGATAATGAGACATAGTGTGGACAGTAGAAGGTGAGGGGTTAGGTTGATGGGTCACTGGTAGGTGAGCAGGTGTTGGTGTCATTAATTTGATTAAAGCACAACACCCTCGCTGTCTATCTGTGTGACTTGCCTTCCTTCTTCCTTAGTATTGGTTAGTGTTGGTTGATAAGTTGATACTATTGGTTTAGTATGACTGCATCACAGGTGATATGAAGGGGAAGAGTATTGTAGTAGCATTGGGTGCTCAACGCGGCCGAGCATCCCTGTTATTATAGCCTGTAATGTTCGTCTTTCCTTCGCAATAGCTTTTAAAAGCTGCTATCATTGGAGCTATCTTGTCTTTTTCTGGTGTCAATTGATTTATTGATTTAGCAATTGACAATTGACAATTTAAATTCCTTTATATATGTAGAATGGAAATTAGTTTGCAGAACTCCCCTCACATCCTTCCACTTTTTATTATATATTTGGTCAAAGTTCCACATTTAATTCAAAATTAATACATTTTATACATTTACTCTTGAAGAATTATTATCTCAAGAAAAATAATATATATAAACCTAACTGTTTTTGGATTTGGGCTTGTAATTTCAACGTCTACATGGAGGAATACAAATATTGAACCCTATGCATGTTTTTTTAAATTTCGCTGCCAGTACCTACTTAAAGTCAGCCTCATTTTCGCCATCTCAATCATATTTGCATAATGGAATGCTGCCTCGGAAGGATGTGATTTTACCGCCCGTCCCGGGGAGCCATGTTTAGTGTGGTGGTCTGATTTGATTACTTTCTGACTGCTAGTTTAATGAGCCCTACGTTATGCATCCACTTCTAACTGAGTTGTTTTTGCTTTCCCAGGGTAAATTCTCCAGCAAGAGTGACGTGTGGGCGTTCGCCGTGACCTTGTGGGAGATGCTCTCATTCGTCAGTGAGCAGCCCTACATCGACCTCAGTGATGACCAGGTGCGCCTAGTGTCCCCACGTAGTGCCCTTACATAGTGTCCCCACGTAGTGCCCTTACATAGTGTCCCCACGTAGTGCCCTTACATAGTGTCCCACGTAGTGCCCTTACATAGTGTCCCCACGTAGTGCCCTTACATAGTGTCCCCACGTAGTGCCCTTACATAGTGTCCCACGTAGTGCCCTTACATAGTGTCCCCACGTAGTGCCCTTACATAGTGCATCCACATAGTGCCCTTACATAGTGTCCCCATGTAGTGCCCTTACATAGTGTCCCCACGTAGTGCCCTTACATAGTGTCCCCATGTAGTGCCCATACGTAGTGTCCCCACGTAGTGCCCTTACATAGTGTTCCCACGTAGTGCCCTGACATAGTGTCCCCACGTAGTGCCCTTACATAGTGCCCCCCACAGTGCCCATACATAGGGCATCCATGTAGTTCCCTTACATAGCACATATAAATAGTGCCCAACATAATGTCCTTCCATAGTGCCCCCACATAGTGCCCTTAAATAGTGCCCCCATGTAGTGCCCTTACATAATGCATCCATCTAGTGCCCTTACGAAGTGCCTTTGCATAGTGAATCCACATAGTGCCCTTGCATACAGTCCCCATCTAGTGCCCTTGCATAGTGCATCCATGTAGTGCCATTGCATAGTGCCCCCACGTAATGCCCTTGCATAGTGCCCCATGTAGTGCCCTTGCATAGTGCCCCCATGTAGTGCCCTTGTATAGTGTTCCCATGTATTGACATTACATAGTGCACCCACATAGTGCCCTTATATAGTGCCCTCAGCTAATGTCTTTACATAGTATATCCATATAGTGCCCTTACATAGTGCCCCCACATAGTGCCCTTATATAGTGCCCCACAGTTCTCCCATGTAGTGCCCTTACAGAGTGCATCCATGTAGTGCCACCATATAGTACCCCCATGTAGTTCCCTTACATAGTGCATACACATAGTGCACCCATGTACTCCCATTACATAGTGCCCACATGTAGTGCCCTTATATAGTGCATCCACATAGTGCACCCACATAATGCCCCTACATAGTGCCCCGACATAGTGTCCTTGCATAGTGCCCCTAGTGCCCCTATATAGTGCCCCCACCTAGCTCCCCACATAATTCTCCCATGTAGTGTCCATACATAGTGCATCCATGTAGTGCAACCACATAGTTCTCCCATATAGTGCTCTTACATAGTGCCCCCGCCTAATGTCCTTAGTAGTACCCTTACATAGTGCATCACTTAGTGCCCTCATTTAGTGCCATCACATAGTGCCCTTACATATTGCATCCACATAGTGCCCTCATCTAGTGTCTTTACATGTCTTTGCATAGTGCATCCACATAGTGCCCTTACATAGTTCATCCATGTAGTGCCCTTACATAGTGCATCTACCTAGTGCCCTCTTTTAGTGTCATTATACAGTGCCCTTACATAGTGCATCCACATAGTGCCCTTACATAGTACCCCCACCTAATGTCTTTACATAGTGCATCAACATAGTGCCCTCATTTAGTGCCGTGATATAGTTCCATTACACAGTGCCCTCATATAGTGCTCTCACAGAGCCCTCATGTAGTGTCTGCAGGTAGTGTTTCTCACAGAGTGCCCTCATATAGTGCTTTTATAAAGTGCCATTACATAGTGCTCTCATATAGTGCACTCACAGAGCCCTCATGCAGTGCCTGCATGTAGTGTTTCTCAGTGCCCTCATATAGTGTTTTATAAAGTGCCATTACATAATGCTCTTATAAAATGCCCTCACAGAGCCTGCATGTAGTTTTTCTCACATAGTGCCCTTATTTAGTGCCTTTATTTAGTGCTATTATATAGTGCCATTAGATAGTGCCCTCATATAGTGCCCTCACAAAGCCCTCATCTAGTGCCCTCAAATGTATTTCTCACATAGTGCCCTCATATAGTGCCCCCACATAGAGCCATACATGTAGTGTTCTCACATAGTGCCCTCACCTAGTGTTCTTATGTAGTTTACCCAAATACCGCTCCACATGATGCCCCTGCATAGTGCCCTCAAATAATACCCTCAGAAAGTGCCCTCCAAAAGGGGGTTCACCTGTGACCCTACAAATAAACAATACCCTCTCAGAGTGTCCAAAATAATTCCTCAAGTTGTCTCCCGTGTAATATTCAAACATGGTCCTTTTACAAGTGCCCTCACGTAGTGCCCTCACGGAGTGTCCGTCTAATTCCTCCACAATTCCTTTATAAGTCCTTGGTTTAACTCGACCGGGAACCGAACTCCCGATCTCCCGCACGGGAGGACTGCGCTCTATCCCGATACTCAACTAACCAGTCACTAGACACACTCGCCGAACCCCGTTGTAACGACGCCGACGCTCATGTAACCAGCGTCTCTCATTTATTCATTTCCGGTGCAGGTGATCGACAACTGCAGTCACTTCTTCAAGCAGGACGGGTTGGAGGTGTACCTGTCGCAGCCGGCAGGCTGCACCCGGGAGATCTACGACCTGATGCGGGAGTGCTGGAACCGAGACGAAACATTACGCCCGTCGTTCCGAGAGATCCACATGTTCCTGCAGCGCAAGAACATGGGGTACGACCCGAAGGAGGACTGCTCGGCGTCCAGGAACACACTCAGCGCGCAGGAGCCGGTCATGGTGTGAGGGAGAGCCGGGGTGTGACGGGGACGGGGGACGGGGAGGTGGTCATGGTGTGAGGGAGAGCCGGGGTGTGACGGGGACGGGGGACG
>CM059201.1:5181925-5201248 GCA_030323885.1 Branchipolynoe longqiensis
ACTTACAAGATGCATATTACACGGTTCCCATAGCGGAACAACACCGGAAATTTCTCCGGTTTCTTTGGGATGACCAACTTTATGAGTTTACCTGCATGCCAAATGGCTTAGCTTGTGCCCCACATTTGTTCACTAAACTGTTAAAGCCTTTTTTCTCAGTCATGGCTCGGAATGGTCACATAATGTTTCCTTACATAGATGATTCGTTTATAATGGCGTCAACACAAATTGATTGTGTAAACGCAGTTATGGATTTATGTGCATTGCTCACTAAATTAGGGTTTTATGTACATCCACATAAGTCAGTGCTTAAACCAACAAAACAACTAAAATGTTTAGGTTTTATTCTTGATACACAATCCCTAACAGTATCGATAACAGAACAGAAACTAAATAAGTTTATGACCACAGCGACCCAGCTTCTTAAGTTACCAAAACCTAAGATTAGACAGGTCGCAGTCCTTATCGGAATAATGATATCTTATGCACCCGCTATTCTATACGGGAAAGCCCATATTAAATCTCTAGAAATAGATAAAAACTTAGCGTTAGCAAGAACTAAAGGCAATTTTGAACGAAAAATGTTTATTTCCGAAGAAGGTTTGCAGGATATTGGATGGTGGATGCAACATATAGCAAATTCACCCAATCCAATCCGCATGGCGGAACCAAATACAGTAATTACCACTGATGCTTCTCTAGAAGGTTGGGGAGCCCATCAAGATGGGATAGCGACAGGAGGTAGATGGCTAGACGATGAAATGTTAGACCACATTAATGCGCTAGAATTGCGTGCCATTTATCTGGGATTACGTAGCTTAGTGAAGGTACCTAAATCACAAGTTAGAATACTAACTGATAACACTACTGCTATGGCATATATCCGTAATATGGGCGGAACAAAATCGAAGCCTTGCAATCAGTTAGCAAAACTGATTTGGAACTGGGCACAGGCCCAACAAGTCTGGCTGACTGTAGCGCATATCCCAGGGTCACAAAATACACTTGCAGACCATAAGAGTAGAAAATTCCATGACCATTTAGAATGGTCCCTCTCTACACCCCTGTTTAACTTAATTTGTGCAAAATGGGGTACACCTGAAGTTGACTTGTTTGCATCACGAAACAATAACAAGTTACCCTGCTATGTTTCTTGGCATCCTGAACCGGATGCTTGGAAAGTTGATGCATTTGCTATTACCTGGGTAGATAATTATTTCTATATTTTCCCACCGTTTAGCATTATCAGCCGAGTGGTGAGAAAAATCAGCATGGAGGGGACACACGCCATACTGATCGTGCCCGATTGGGACACGCAACCTTGGCTACCAGCAGTTTCACAACTGGCAAAACAACATATACGATTCCCAAGAAAGTCCGGGAACCTAACGCACCACGGACCGCTATCGGTTCACGGCGACGTGTCAGCGACACCCCTATTGGCATTCCTTTTCTGAGGAAACACTTACAGCAATTTGGATTAGATAAAATTACAGAAGACAGAATAGTAGCCGATGCATGGAGGCCAGGAACTGTCAAAATGTACACAACATATTTAAGAAAATGGGGTGTACATTGTTTGCTAATGAAAGTCAAGCCAACAAATCCAACAATTGCACAAGTGGCCCGTTTTCTTCGTTCTCTAGAGGATGAAGGACTAGGGTTTGGGGCGGTCAATGCAGCCAGATGCGCGTTATCGGTTATCTTACCTAGAATTGAGGGAGATACAGTTGGTAAACATTATGTCCTTCATTATTTACTTCGTTCGATTTATCAAAGGAATCCCCCAAAACCAAAATATAATCGCTTTTGGGATGTTTCTATCGTATTTAAGTTGTTTAAGGCTTGGCCTCACAACTCTTTGTTAGATATAAAACAATTAGGTTTTAAGGTAGCTGTCTTGTTACTACTAGTAACGGGACACAGAGGACAAACAATTGTTACATTATCCTTAGATGGATTAGAAATAGACAAGAAACAAGCTATGTTTGATTTAGCACAGTTGTTAAAATCGAACAGACTAGGTGACCCTTTATCTATGGTTCACTTAGACTATTTCCCAGAGGATCGTAAATTATGTGTTGTGTCAGCCATACGGGCTTATATATCCAAGACTAAGGACTTACGTGCCTCACAACAACTGTTAGTGAGCTTCATAAAGCCACATAATGCAATTTCAAGAGACACCCTTGCCAGATGGACGATCACGGTGTTGAAATTGGCTGGAGTGGATACAGGCAAATACTCTTCCCACTCAACCAGAGGTGCCATGGTTTCCAAGGCACGTTTGCTCGGGATTTCTGTCAAAAGAATCCTAGCGCACGCAGGCTGGAAGACGGCTAAGTCGTTTGCAAAACATTACAACAAGCGACTAGAAAAGCCTACCGGCATTGCAAAGCGCCTGCTCACCAACTAACAAGAATAGGTGAGAACAAAAAACTTTGAATATTACAATTACTAATACAATGACACATAAACATGTTAATAATAAGAATAAAATGATATTAAGGATAAAAATGAATTATGTAAAGGTCTCCCTAGCCTGAGGCTAGCCTGAGGCTAGCCTGGGGCTGTATACCGAGGTAAAATAGTATAGTTATACGAGTCTTACCTTGGTATAGATGATGGATAACTGTTGTTTTCCCGAGGTATAAGCCTCGGATAGACGTGGGCTACGGCCCGCCCACCACACCCTACCACGTCTATTCCGTTATTGTACCATTACGGAAAAATCATAGTATCCATTGTATTAAAGATCATTTTTATCCTATTAAGGATAAAAATGAATTATGTAAAAGTCTCCCTAGCCTGAGGCTAGCCTGAGGCTATATATATATATATATATATATATTTATTTATATATATATATATTTATTTATATATATATTTATATATTTATTTATGTATTTATATATTTATATATTTATATATTTATATATTTATATATTATATATTTATATTATATATATATATATATATATTTATGAGACTGTCTCAAAAGGTGCTAAGCAATATGGGATAAAACTTTGTCCATTGTAACGATCAACATTCTATCTACTTATGTATTTGTTCAGGATAAACTGATTTGTTTTTTTACATGGTGTTTCATAATCCCAATAGAATACATATTGATTTGAAGCAAATGTCCTTGTGTTTTCAGTGTAACCGTTTCTGTGCTGTTTTGTGTCAATCGTTACAATGGACAAAAAAACGAAGAGTTAGCACCTTTTGAGACAGGCTCATATATATATATATATGTACTTCTACATATATACATGCTTGACAACTGTTGGAGGGGGGGGGGGGGTTGCTGTAACTAGCATTCTCTTGTCGCCTTCACTAGCAGTCCCCACAGAGGTTTGGAGGGGGTCGGGTTAGATTGGCTTAAAGCTGCATAGTCTGATGAAAACATCAAATTTCCAAAACCAAAACAATTATCTGAATTTGATTCTACATATCTAACCTAGATACTGGTGTGCTTATTAATCATTTGTCGCCATATAAAAAGGAATACTGAGGCAATCTAATAGAACCCGTTACAGCAGAATGCTATGGTGAATGCTATAAGTTTTGGGAGGTATGCCCAAATTTATTTTGCATGGTTGCACTTCAAATATCTCCAAAGTTAGCCATTTAAAATATAAGTTACTTCAAGCTAAATCAATGTACATTATAACGATCAACCTAATATAGTTATCTCAGAAAGATTGCCGAATCTCAAAACCATCGAACTATGCAACTTTAATGGTCTGAGTTAACACCAGGTCTACATCTATACAGACGCTGCCCGTTGGTGTAGAACTGCATACCCGCCGGGCCATTGTGAGACCCCCTGCTGCCTCATTGTGTGCTACACAACTGTGCTTAACCTATTAGGTAAGGACACTGAGACGAGCTGGTGCACGCTACAACTTACACGCGGGCGTCCGTCCCGACCTGGGACGCAGGGACCCAGCGTCTTCCTGTGGGACGCCATTGTCACGGCGAGATCTTTGTGGGGTGTCATTTTCAAGGGTTACTTATTCATATTGTTTATATTTCTAAGCCAGTGTCGTGCCACAATTCCCTCTGCAATTGCTGGTGAAGTGTCCTGCCCGATTTTTGGCTGGTTGTTGGAGGTTTATGTCCTGGCAACATCTAAGGTCATATCAGGATGGGTACTGATTTGTGACAATGCACACTCATGGCGATTTTATACTTGTAGTTCTGCCCCACTGGGAGACCAGGCTGCCAGCACCATGACCTGATATCCCACTCAGTCACATTATCCCGACACTGAGCCAGCGAGTCCTTGCCCTATCCTAATGAAGCCGAGCACCTGGCTAGGAAGTGACAAGTAACAATTTTTAAGTCATTGCTTTGACTCGACTAGGGTTCGAACCCCTTGGTTTGAATCACACGATCTACCAAAATGGGAAACGGACATTCAACTCATTTGGCCATCTCGTCTGGTCGGCCTGTCCGATGAAAAGTATAAATTAGCCCACGTCAGCTGGAAACTGTGTTAAAGTTGCATAGTCTGATGAAACCATCACATTTTCTAAACCAAAGCACTTATCTAGACTTGATTATGCATTATGATATGACCTCAGATGTTGCCAAGATGTTAAACTCTAAACAAATAAAATAATAAAATAAATCTGATTATACATGTTCATTGACCTACTGGAAGAAGCGGTGGAAGAGGCTACCATAAATCAATTCAAGAATGCGCTGGACGGCCTGGGCCAGAGAAACATTCCTGTACGATTTCGAGGCTGCATACCACTACAGCTGAGAGCTACGAGCTTTGTATAGGCTACCACAAGCCTGCATCAAAGAAGAGGATAATAATAATAATATGATAGTAGTGCAATTATTAAACATTTGTTGCTCCATATAAGGGGATAGATACCAAGTCAATGTAATATTAGAACCAATGACTACTGAAGCCTATGGTGTCAGCATTTCGATGCGCATACCAAAAATGATGTTTGCAAAGTTAGCCAGTTATAATAAAAGTTACTTCAAACTAAAACAAATTGGATTATAATGAGCAACCTAATATATTTATTTAAAAGAAATTGGCAGAAACTCAAAACTAACTCACTATGAAACTTCAAAGTACATTGAAATTTCAACTTATATTCAAATTTGCATATTCCGATGGTTTTGAGTTTCGACATTAAAAAAATATAGATGTATATCTCAGGTTAATTAGTATGATCTACCTGATCCTACTTTAAAGTCACTTTTATTCTAAATGACTCACTTTAGATATATTGTCCTAGTTACACTAAACTAAAGCGGCTGTCACACCTCGCCAGAATTGTCTAGTCTGGTGGTGTTCGGGCGTGATAAGTATCAAAATGTATTAAAATGTGCCAAAATTTTGCGATATCAGGTCAAAGGACACTAGACTAACAGACATGAAACGGACATGAAACGAACATGAAACGGACATGAAACGGACATGAAACGGACATGAACGGATAGCCAACAGACGAAACAAACTCAAACCGGACAAGAACTGTAGACGTCAATCTGGGAGCATCCATTCCAAGTTTTGTGCATGTTCAAAACTTGTACGGACACAAACCGGACATCAACAGACTTTGTTCGGTTTCTGTCCGTTTCCCCCAATCCGGTGAGGTGTGACTGGGCCTTTACCTGAAAGTTGTAGTGTTACATTGATTTTTACTGATCATGCGAACACAGAACCAGTGATGAGGGGATGCGCATTGAAACACTGACACCCTAGGCTTCAGCAGTAAGAGTCTTGATTAACTTAACTTAGTATTCCTTCTATCCAGCAGGCAATACGTCCTACGTGTGTCTGTGTCTACGTTGGATATGTAGGAGCAAATGTAGGTAAATATTTTGGCTTTGCAGCTTCAACAAATTTTCCAAGTTTGAAGGCTGAATGTGTCATGTCTTAATCCCCGAGGCCACTGAAATATACATCGACCTTAGCATTAGCTCGTTCAATACTCACACCAGAAGCCCTCAGACTTGAAATGTGTTTATTTTACAGTATTGCTATTGTTGTGGTCCATTCAGGTCAAAGGCAAGATCTACCGTGCAATCGTGCTATCCACCCTACTATACTGAGCCGAGGCCTGGACAGTGTACAGACGGCAGGTGAAAAAGCTGCATGCCTTCATGATGCGACATCTATGTTCAATCATGAGGCTAACCTGGAAGGACAAACTGACAAATAAGGAAATACTCGAACGGATGGGGCAATGGAAGATCTTCTGATCAAAAAGAATCTCAGGAGGTTGGATACCTCATGAGGATGTCATCAGACAGGCTACCAAAGCAGATCCTCTATTCTCAACTGTCTTCTGGTTACAGAAACAGAGGGCACCCTCGTCTCTGGTTCAAGGATACCATCAAGAGAAACCTGAAGCTGAGAGACATTAAGACCGACTCATGGACGCAACTCTCACAGCAGAGAGGTAAATGGAGAGCGACAGTCAAGTAATGAAAGCAGTCTTTGTCACATCGCAACCGACAGCATGATGATGATATTGTTGTGGGGGTGGTGAAAATGGGAGATATTGCACCAGGAGCAGGATTCGAACCCAGATCTCTTGTATTCCGAGCTACCTATCTATGTGGCTCCTTGCCTGAGAAGTCAGTGCCGACTACTACACCATTTTACTCGACATACCAATGGTTGGTTTGTTTATTGTTTTACATCCTAGCAACATCTAAGGTCATATAAGGACGGGTACCGATTTGTGACAGTGCGCACTCATGACAACTATATAGTGCTGCCCAACTGGGAAACCAGACCACCAGCACCATGATGTGATATCTTACTGTCACATTATCCTGACACTGAGCCAACCAGTCCTTGCCCTATCCTAATAATGCCGAGCGCCAGGCTAGGAAGCGACAAGTATCAATTTTTAAGTCATTGCTTTGACTTGACCAGGATTCGAACCCACGAACTCATGGGTTCAGATCTCCCGATCTCCCAAAACAGGAGTCGGACGCTCTACTCACTCGGCCATCCTGTCTGGTCCATTCCCAATGGTAGGTGGCACATTGCTAATGCTATTATATTGGTACTTTGAATATAATAGCGACACAGTAAAAATAACATCAATGACACGTCACTATTTTATTGGTATGTCGAGTATAATAGCAAGACAGTAAAATAGCGATGGTCAGTGACAGATTGCTATAATATCGCTATGTTACGGTGTTGCTATTATACTCAACATACCAATATTATAGCAAAGTGTCACCGATCATCTCTATTTTACTGTGTTGCTATTATACTCAACATGCACATATTATAACAAAGTGTTACTGATCACCTCTATTTTACAATGTTGCTATTATACCCGATATGCCAATATTATAGCAAAGTGTCTCTGACCATCTTTATTTTACGGTGTTGCTATTATACTCAACATACCAATATTATAGAAAAGTGTTACTGACCATCTCCATTTTATGGTGTTGCTATTATGCTGAACATACCAATATTATAGCAAAGTGTCACTGATCATCCCTATTTTACAGTGTTGATATTATACTCAACATGCCAATATTATAGCAAAGTGTCACTGGTCATCCGTATTTTATGGTGTTGCTATTATGCTCAATATGCCAATATTATATATAGCAAAGTGTCACTGATAATCTCTATTTTACGGTGTTGCTTTTATACTCAGCATGCCAATAATATAGCAAAGTTTGACAGTTCATCTCTATTTGACGGAGTTGATATTATACTCAACATGCCAATATTATAGAAAAGTGTTACTGACCATCTCTATTTTATGGTGTTGCTATTATACTCAACATGCCAATATTATACCAAAGTGTCACTGATCATCTCTATTTTACCATGTTGCTTTTATACTCAACATGCCAATATTATACCAAAGTGTGACTGATCATCTCTATTTTACGGTGTTGCTATTATGCTCAACATGCCAATATTATAGCAAAGTGTGACTGATCATCTCTATTTTACGGTGTTGCTATGATGCTCAACAAGCCAATATTATGGCAGTGTGTCACTGACAGAAACTGTGTACAGTGGCGACATCTCTGGGAAAGACCGGAGTGGCATACTATATTTAGGACGACAGATTGGTTCTAATGCCCACAAACTCCATCAGGTGGCGCCACTGTACGTGCAGGTCAGTGCTGCCATGCAGTCAGGGTATTACTTCTAGTTCTAGGATGTGTATCATTGGTTTACTGTGACTGTATGGTAATTTAGTTGTCGTAGTCTATTAATAAAGATACATTCGCTTAAATAATTATAACTTAACTTACAGATTAACTTCCAGATCCTCTCCTGGTTGATCTAGGCCCTATTGGGCCTCTAATGCCAGCCCGTAAAAAAGAACAATTTTTTTGCACAAATATGGATGTCGACGGAGCCCTGAAGCCATATAATTGTGGGTGTCCTCTCCAATGTCTATCCAACCGTCTCTCAAATGCTTCTACAGTTGGTGCTTCAACGACTTGGTCTGGAAGAATTTATACTCCTGGACTTTTTTGTAATTTTTGTAATTCTTTTGAGTTGATCTTTTCTTAAGTTTTTCTCCTTTTGTTTTAAGCGCCGTGTCGCTGGTCTTCCAGGTATTGACTACAGCAGTTAGCATTTAACACATTTATATGTGTTTGTATGACATATGGACAGTGTCTGTTAGTAGACTATAGAAAGCATATTAATGGGTGACAGGACAGGATGGGCCGAATGAGTTCAGCGTCCGTCTCCCGTTTGGGATTTGATCCCTGGTCGAGTTAAACCAATAACTTAAAAATTGATACTTGTTGCATTCTAGCCAAGCACTCGGTATTATTAGGATAGGGCAAGGACTGGTTGGCTCAATGTCAGAATAATGTGAGTGAGTCAGGTCATGTTGCTAGCAGTCTAGTCTCCCAGTGGGGCAGCACTATAACATCACCATGAGTGTGCACTGTCACAAGTCAGTATCAGTCCTGATATTCTTTTTTTTAATACATTAGTTGTTTAAGCAGGGGAAATTTCAATCGCGGACGATTGGTCTTCCACATTCCATTGCTCCTTGCCCTATCCTAATAATGCCGAGCGCCTGACTAGGAAGCGACAAGTATAAATTTTTAAGTCATTGGTTTGACTCGACCAGGGTTCGAACCCACGATTTACCAACACGGGAGACGGACGCTCTAACTCATTCGGGCATCCCATATGACATTAGATGTTGTCGGTGCCTGTCCTGATATGACCTTAGAGGGAGTAAAACCCCAACAACCAACAAAGAATTAATTTGTAAAGAATTTAAAAAAAGAGAGAAAAAAAGGAGAAAAACATGCAAGAAGCCGAATTGCACACAAACAATGAATTTGCAAAGAATTTAAAACCAACATCAATAAGACGAATTGCATCTATGTGTGGGAAGTATATAATATACCACTTTATTTATTCCATTACAATGTATAAATGTACACATAGGTTTGTCCTACTCTTAACTAGACGTTTCCACCACAGTGCAGGAGACGGCTTCACTAAGGTAACCAAGGGTATGACGTCACCTCCAGTCAAGGCTTTGAACACCATAATGTGAAAATCAGGTCACAGGCATGTGTACTGCAAATAATAGAAACGCATTCGGCTACAGATAGTATGGGGGCGGGGGGGGGGGGGGAGAAGACCCCTCACAAGCCGTTCAGGTCAGAACATTTGCTACATAATTAATGAAGGATATATAGATTGCCATGGAATATAAACCACCAATTGTTATAAAATAGCCAGCGAGAATTTGTCTGGAATAAAACTTAAAGTTCCATAGTCCGATTAAAACTTCAAATTTTCAAAACCAAAACACTTATCTATTTTGCACATGAAATCCCACCAAGTGGCGTTCTCTGTGGCGGAGTGGTTAGAGTGTCTGACTTTTTTCTAGGTCAGACTCCTAATCTGAGGGTCGGCGGTTCGATTCCCCGTGCCCCCAGCTCTGCCAATTTGGATTTCCACCGCTGTGTATAACTTACAGCGACATCAAAGGCCAGTTGCTCTCGTACCATGTCTATATGGTGTGGGAGGTTAGAAATCCCTTGGGTCGGTAAAAGTGTAGGCTTGGGCTTTCTATCGACCAGCAGTGGAATGAGGAAGACCAGTGGTCTATGACTGAAATTTCCCCTGCTTAAACAACTAATGGATCAAAAAAAAAAAAAAAGTTGGCCATTTTAAATCAAAAGTACTTCAAGCCAAAGTAATGGAGATTTTGAAAACCAGCCCAGGGGCCTAGCTTCAATATGTGCACGTACGCACCTGCGTACCATCTGAACTTACAAATATTTAAACCAAATTGAAATATGTGATGTTTTATCACGTTTTATTTCATCGAGTTTTATTCCAATATCGTTTTATTCTGTCTGCCTACCAATTGAAAACCCCAAGCTAGGCCCTTTGTAACCTAATATATTTATCTTTAAAAAAAGACAGAAACTAAAGCCTATCGGACTTTGCCACTTTAAGCAATGTATTTGCTTCGAACCGATATCAAGACAACCTCTCCACCTACAGAGCGAGCACAATTTGTCCGTTGTACCGGACTCTCCGTAATATTGGTCCATCGGCTATGCGGGGTTTCAGTAGGACTGGTTTAGTCGCAGTGCCTTAGGTACTTTGAGAAGCTTCTCAGAGATTAGGCTCCGAATGACTCCCTGACTGACTGCAAGAGGCAGGTGGGTCTTGGCAAGTAAAAGATAAAAAAAAGAGTTTCAAGTCATCCAAGTACATGAGGCTAAACAAATATAAAAAATTGGTGATCGTCCCCGCCCATGCGTGAAAATTCGCCGACCCCGATTTAACCAAAAATATTTAAGCTGTTAAAAATGTGTCAGGCTGGCAGCAATTCAACTTTTGTAAGCACCCAATTGAAACTTCTAGAAGTGTATGCTATAATACATTTTGAAATGAGAATACAGTGTTCATTGTTTGACGGAAAACATTGTGATGTGTACATGAATGACATGTAATCCTTTTATTAGTCTAGGGTGGTCCAATTACAACAACAAAAAACACCCCCAAAAAACAAAGAGAAAAAAACAACAAAAAACCCGCCCACCCACCCCTGATTTGTGTAATCAAAAGGATGATCACCAACTTTTTAAATATTTGGCCTAATTATAATATTTATGTATATTCAACATTATCTGTGGCACACATCGGAATAACCAGCTAGGGTAGATATACAACAGTGACATATTCATTGTTGTCGGCAATGAACGGGAGTTGATGCATCATCCCTGGCATTACACTGATATATACCTGCGTTTATAGCACAGTGAGACACTCTAATCGGCAGCCTGGATATTACACGTACAATAGTAGTATAATGCTTCAACCAATCAGCGACACTGGTCAGGTGTGACCACAAACACGTGGGCACATTGGTACAGAATGGAGGGGTGGGGTAAGGGGTCTACGATATAATAGGTACAGAATGCAGGGATGGGGTAAGGAGTCTATGATATAATAGGTACAGAATGGAGGGGTAGGGTAAGGGGTCTACGATATAATAGGTACAGAATGGAGGGGTGGGGTAAGGAGTCTATGATATAATAGGTACAGAATGCAGGGGTGGGGTAAGGAGTCTATGATATAATAGGTACATAATGGAGGGGTGGGGTACGGGGTCTATGATATAATAGGTACAGAATGGAGTGGTGGGGTAAGGGGTCTACGATATAATAGGTACAGAATGGAGGGGTGGGGTAAGGGGTCTACGATATAATAGGTACAGAATAGAGGGGTGGGGTCAGGGGTCTATGACATAATACGTAGAGGAAGAGAGGTCACACATATATTACACTGCCCCAGGTTAACATGTGGAGAGGAGAAGGGGTAATGGCTCAGAGAAGCTTAAGAGAGAGAAGGTACGAGGAGGCAGCAATAAAAATGGCTGCACATAGCATATGTTGACCTAAATATGCTTGTAAATACACCCGCCTCAGGGCGAGTTGAGAGTGGAGATTCATAGTCTTTGCTGCTGTGGTAGTCTGCACTGACCTCTCAGGCAAGGAGTCACATCCACAGACAGGTAGACGTGGATAGCGTAATTACATCAGGGAGCCTAGATGGTGTAACGGTTAGCACACTTGCCCGGAGTGCAAGAGATGTGGGTTCGATTCCCGCTCTAGGCGCGATATTTCCCATTTTCGTCACCCCCATAACACTACTTTACTGCTTTTTGGATACACGTAAAGATATATATATATATTTTTGTTAATATTAGAGGAGCTATTTTTATATTTGAAGAGTTCAGGCGTAAAACCACGTAAATGTCGATTGGCGTTTACGTGGTTTTGCGCCTGAACTCTTCATATTTATATATATTATACATATATATATATAGACTGGCATTGCGATAAAAATAGCATACATCGATACAACTACATTAAATACAATAGTTGACATTCCTTTAATATAATTCTGAACATTGTTGTGTATATTTAGAACAGCATGTTAGTTTGATATGTACGTTTGCATATGGATTAGAAACTAAGAAAAGAATGTGTAAACTAATATTCTTGTCAATTATTATAGTCGGAATAGTCTAATCTTGAAGGTAATCGTTTTTACTTTTTCGGTGTTCGGAGTCTTGGCTGTTTTCATAACCTTTCATCTTTAAAAAAAAAAAAAAATTCAAAGGAACATATGTGGTTGATTGTGCAACTAGTACTGGTTTTGACCTGTGGTACTCAGTACATTAAGCTGCATAGTCCGATGGAAGCATCACATTTTCGACAACAAAACATTTATCTAGATTTGTCTGACATATCCAACTTAGATACGACACCTGTGCATCCATTGGTCATATTGCTTCGGCAATGTGGGTAATTTGGGACCGAGACGGGACAGATACCCCTCCCCTACACCCCCCTCCCCTCCCCCCGTCTTAACAATAACTTCCCCCCCCCCTCCCCCCTTTCATTCATAGGCGCCACTCCTTTAACTCCAGGTGGCGACACCGGTGCCATGCGGCAGCCGCCGCTTGTACCCGGTGACCCCTCTCTGACGTCACTTCCGCTCCTGCCTCCGCCCCATCGGCACTTCTCACCCAGACACCGGACCACCACCACCTCTTTTTCTCACCACCCCACCCAACCCTACTTTATTGGCCTCAAATTCCAAGGGTTGAGTCCCGGGTCTTCAGAGACTTGATCCCTACTTGATATGTGTGTTTGACCTGTACTCTTTTATTTAGAGCTAATACATTTCCCATACTATGTAGTTCCGTCTCGTGTCTTGAATTAAGCATTGTGTTGTTTCATAAAAGGGGACACTTGTCAATTTATTAGTATCTGTTGCTGCTGAAACCTATATTGTCAAAAGTTTTTTTTATGAATGCCAACATTAATTTGGTATATATTCACTTTATTTATCAATATCATTATCACCAATGTTAGCTTTTGATAATCAAAGTTACTTCAAACTAAAATAAGATTATAGCAATCAATGAAATATATATGTGTATTATAATGAATTATAATAATATAAAGAATGAAGCTTAATCCAAGGTTTAATTATTATTCATTGTCTATTGTGCTATTGATATTGTATGTATTAGGATTCGCGCGCCCACCTTGATCGGTGCGCGCGAATGGGGCGCCATCTACATAGCGCGGAAAATAACCAAATCGATCTCACTTCGACTACAATTTTACGTAGTGGCTTATATAATATAATATATATAACGTATATAATATGTAATATATACAATATATGTAATATATATAGGCCTAATATATGTAATGTATATATATTATATCTTCCAAACATGGCACAAACTCAAAACCATCGGACTTTGCAACTTTAATGCCATTGTGTACATCTATGGATTTTCCATCGGCTTGCATTTACACAACTAATCTTTGGTATTCTATCATTCCTGGCCGGATCCATGCCTGCATATATATGTATCTACTGACACTGACACATCCTGAACTGAGAATCTGTAATCAGCAAATAACATGTCCTTCGGTTTAACCAATCAGCGGCGCTCATCTGTGAGTATTACGCATGCGCACAACCATAAGGAAATAATATATGCGAATAGAAGTGTGCTGTGTAACTAAGGGATTAGACTAGTCAGTGTGCTTACGTAACACGTGTATACGACTATCCCTGTGGCTGTATAAGAACTGATACACTAAAAGCTACTATTCTGCCACGTACGTACCTCAACACACAACAACCACACCAAGCAGCACACATCACTGACACCACAGTCGTGTATGCACACTACTATCCATGAATGCATATAAAAATAACTATTTATAAATGTATATTATTACTATTATTATTATTATTATTATTATTATTATTATTTCGTCGTTCAATTGCAATATACAATGGCTGTTGCGTCGTTGTCAAGAAATATGTGAAATGAACTATAGACAAAGAAACACGGGATAACTACATAATATATATGTTATAGCATATATCATACACATGTCAGACCGACCAGACAGTCATGTGTGTGTGGAGTATGTACAATCGGCCGCGAGTTCGGCACCCCAATAGTGGGTGTGTGGATGTCTGTCCGTCCTCTTGGATTGTGTTAATATAGTTGTATACGGACGAAGGGTAACTACAGTAAAACCTCTAAATCGACCGACCATGGGACCAACTTTCAATGGTCCATTTAGGGAGGTGGTCGGTTTAGGGAGTTAACAAAAAAAATGACAATGATATTGTATGGGTGATCATTTTGGTTTGGGACCCAAATAAATCGGTCGATATAGGGCGGTGGTCGATCTGTGGAGGTGGTCGGTTAGAGAGGGTTTTACTGTACTTCAATCGATGCATCCTCCACTTCCATAGGTTTCATCAATTAAACCCAATGCTTGGTAATAATGGTATACATACTCAGCACCGAGACAGTGCTGGATAGCGCTAAGGGAATTTGGACCGCGTATGCTTTCCCAATACCATACATGACTGTCACAACATGCACTATTTCAACGACAACGCTGCTAATGTTTTAAATCGTTACTGGACTATAGGGGAAGAGGCTTCATTCCAATTCCTCCTTTGGCTGACGGTTTTTGGACTATATCGTCGGCATAGAGCACCTATCTGAAATACACTCAAGGTACCGGGTGCAACCCAGGTACTCTCACAGTCACAGTGAGTAGACGTCATCATGATGGGGTGGATGGAGGGGCAGGGGGTTGGGGTGGAGTGGGGTGGGGGGTGGAGTGGGGTGGGGGGCGGGGGGGTTGAGGGGGGCTAGCAACTATCAAATGTAGATGTGCGCTTACGTCAGTCCTAGCGGTGATGCTTCTAGTTCTAGTAAGTCCGATAGATATATATATATATATATATGTACACACATTTACATACATTACATGCATAACAACCTGCTTGTTTCCAATTAAATCCGTTTCTACCAGGGATGCTACAAAGTATGTCAACAGTATCAAACTAAACCCGTGTCATGCCGCGTACACTGGGGACGCTACCTTTATAGCGGTCACGTGACCTAGTGGCATGACGACATCGTGGCACCTGTGTGCAGTGGACGTTCGTGTTGTATATATTTGAATAAGTCAACATTATTACAATGGGAGCGGCGTGGCTCGGTTAGTTCCGCGAGTACTCACTGACTGGAACTGGCGCCCCTTGCGAGTCAGTCCCGCATCTCTCTGCTGGGCTTTGGGGGGGGGGAGGGAGGGAGGAGCTCCACCATTCCAGCAGCGCCTGCCTCCCTACAAACACCTCTGTTATGGTGCTGCCACATTATGACGTTTCTCGCCAACACGCGTCGACGTGTGTCACTATTTGCCGAAACGTCGGGAGACGTCTGGAAGCGTTATACACGCATTAGGCGCGTGTTGGTAATCGTTGATGGACGGCGACGGTCGGCAATGCGCGTCAGGGTATTGGCAAAGTTTTGTGCTTGCACAAAACTTTTGACCTGCGACAATGTGCGACAACGCGCGGATGCCAATATTATGGCGACGTCAGAAGCACGTCGTCATCGCTGGAATAACGTAATGTGAACGCCAAGCACATGATATGCGCGCATTAGGGTCGTCCCCACACGTTGCGCCAAAATGTTGCTTTGTTGTTTCATGTCCTAGCTACATCTAAGGTCCTATCAGGATGGCGCCGCAAAACTTTTTTTTTTTTTTTTGCACGCATCAATATATGTTACCACAATGTCAGCCGCATGCTACCAATACATTGCGCTGATGCGGAAAATTTGACGTTTCTCGACGATTAAAAGTAATTTTGCACGTTGGTGGCACGCCGGCGAGATACGTCGTAGTGTGACAGGGCTATTAGTGTTACAGGATATCAGACACTGGTTGCACGCATGCTAAATGCACAGACCAGTAGTAAGCTCACTGCATACACGACACAGACACACCTGTGGTGTGCCCAGTCGGTGCAGCCTGTTCTTTCAGAGCGTGTTCGACGCGCCACCTTGCGGCGCGCCTCAATCCTAGTGGGCAGATTTCGAGCAGAACACCGACATTTTAACTTATGGACGCCTTGGAACAATCTCAGACTTGCCAGTTCTTAACGCGGAATACTTGTAGCGCCACGAGAAGTCTACGTTGTGATATTAAAGCGGCTTAATCCGATGGTTTTGAGTTTCTCTCATTTTCCTGAGATAAATATATTAAATTGATCGTTATGATCGACCTTACGTTAGTTTGAAGTAACATTTGTTTTAAATGATTAGCTTTTGAGATATTTGAGGTGTAAACATGCCAAATTAATTTTGGCAAGCAAACCATCGAATTACGCAGCTTTAAAGTTGCATAGTCCTATGAAGCAAAACCTTTTCAAAACCAAAACCATTATGTAGATTTAATTGTATGGATCTAACTTAAATAGTGGTGCATTCATTAAGCATTTGTCGCCACATAGAAGGGAATGGGAATAATGAGCCGATTTAATAGAACCTGTTACTGCAGAAAGCCTATGGTGTCAGAGCATTTGCGTGTTTGCCAAAAATAATCTGACATGTTTACACTTAAGTTAAAATATCTGAAAAGTTAGCTTTTAAAAATAAAAGTTACTTCAAACTAAATAAAGGTAGATTGCATGTTTGTACTTACAATATCTCAAAAGTTAGCTATTTAAAATAAAAGTTACTTCAACCTAAAGAAATGTAGATTGCATGTTTGTACTTGCAATATCTCAAAAGTTAGCTATTTGAAATAAAAGTTACTTCAAACTAGAGTAAAGTAGATCATAACAATCAATTGAATAATTCATCTCAGAAAAATGACAGAAACTCAAAGCCATCGGACTATGCAACTTTAAGTTTCATGCTACGACTCTCCACTGAGGTGCAACTTTGTAGATGTGAACCATTGCAGTTTCACTAAATATTCACCGCATAAAAATATAACAACGCTTCACCAACAAATAAGCCGTCCCCAACGCCAATATCAAAATATATGTATCTAACATCTTGTTGTAAAACCGATACAAGCAGCAAAAGTTTTAGTTGAGAGTAGTAACCATTTATATAGTCATGTTATTAAAGCTGCATAGTCCGATGAAAGCATCAAATTTTCTAAATGAAAACACTTATCTAGATTTGAACCTACATATCCAACTTAGATACCGATGCACTTGGAACATATTTGTTGCAGCGTAGAATAAGTCAATTTAATAGAACCTGTTAGTGATGAAGACTATAATGTCAGAACTTTTCGTGTGCATGCCAAAATTAATTTATCATCTTTTCACTTCAAATATCTCCAAAGTTAGTAGATTATAATACAATGTTATTCCAACCTAGAAGTAATGTTGGTTATAACCTAATATATTTATCTTAACAATAGACAGAAGCTCAAAACCATGGGACTATGCAGCTTTAAGGTGAGTCTCACCATACACTAGTGGAGACTTCCCCTTAAAGTTGCATAGTCCGATGGTTTTGGGGTTTTTGAGATTTTCTGAAATAAATACATTATAATCTACGTTACTTTAGCTTGAAGTAACTTTTATTTTAAGTGTGTAACTTTTGAGATATTTAAAGTGCAACCATGCTAAATTAATTTTGGCAAGCTTGCCAAAACTCTGACACCATAGCCCTCTGCAGTAACAGGTTCTATTCAATTGCCTCACTATTCCCATGTGTGTGGCGACAAATGTTTAATAAGTGCACCAGTATCAAAGGTAGACATGTAGAATCCAATTTAAATAATTATTTTGGTTTTGAAAATTTGATGTTGTCATCGGACTATGCAACTTTAAACACGGACATGGGATTGTGGCATGTCCGGCAAGCATTCTCTCATTCACAGTACAAAGTAACCAGCGAACACTAAACCGGTGCTTGCTATTTCCACCCGACAGTCATTGTGCAGTCAGTAATCATACAAATGTGGAATATATCAATAAAAACTGTCATAAACAAAAACAAACAAAAATCATGGCAATATACAGCTTTGCCTTCATTCTGTATATTGCAGAAACTGAGGCTTGCCGGGTCAGTGCCAGTGTGTGCTTTTCAGGTGTTTACACACACACACACGCGCACGCGCACACGTCACGACTACTTCTGAGGGGCAACACTTTCTGCACAACCACAGGGCGACGCTGGTTGTGAAACAGCCAGGGCGTAATCGATTAATCAACTCGGGTCACCCGAGCCACGTTTTGGCGCATGCGCACATCCTACAGACTCGGGCTGAATAACCGAATACGCTCGGGGTGGACAAAATGGTGGCTTAATCTAAAACTTAATTTTTTTTTCAATAACCGATATATGTACAGCAAAATAGGAATTAAAAGTATTTTATGATTGTAGAACCTGACAATCTGGGTTATTAAAAAAAAAAGCATTAAAACAACACGTAGGAGTTGTACTGGTAGCTGTTATCCTACAGGTACCAGCACAGATGTGATGTCATCGCTCCTAGCAAACCCCAGCCAATAGGTGGGTTACTGGGGTCGGCTCATTTTGCACACGTCACATGTATTTGTCGACTCCGCTCATGGTATTCTATTTGAAATTCTGACGACTCGGGTGAGCCGAGTCGCCCGGGTCGTGTTAATCGATTACAGCCCGAGGGTTTGGCACTGGGAAACTTGGCTTCAAAGAAGGTAAGTCTACATAGTGTTCTAGCCACAGGCCTGGTGCCCGATTACTAGTACTAGTAAGCTATACAATAGTCACACCCTGGACATGGACCGTCCACAAACATGGTCTTTCGCAGTGTTCCATTCCGCCATCTTGTGTTTCTAGCCGTCCAATCAACACACACCGCAATATCCATCGCCGGAAATCAGCTGCTACACATACAATATACATATCGGCGTTTCTGTTTGAGATGTTGACATGGTGACTG
>CM059201.1:5201746-5225935 GCA_030323885.1 Branchipolynoe longqiensis
GCAGGTTGGAGAGCTTACCTCGTTCGGGCTATGGTGGTCAAAGTACCTCATTCGAGTACCAGTTCAATTTCCAAGGTCGAATTTTATATAGGATTAGATAGCAGGTTCAAAAATATGGTTATGGCACACTGAGTTTTGGGAAGTTTACATATTGGAATACATCACTAGAAAGCCAAAAATTATATCTAATTTCCTGAATATTGAAAGGACATTTAGTTGGGACCGGATTGAGTAAATTAACAGTGAATATTAGGAAATAATTCAGTAGTTACAACACATGTCTACAGGACAGAACTGCCCATGATAGTACTGTGTTGGTATAGCCATTAATCCCAAACAATAGAGGAACCTCCAGTCAATCATGGGGGTATATGCTGGTCTGTGGCCCACTCATATACTTCCACTTGCCACTGGGGGAGGTCCTGTGGGGACTGTTGTACATCATTTAGATATATTTTGTGCATACCAATATATATATAACCACTACGGAAGAAGGTAAACACCAAGATGGGCTGAGTTGATTTATTAAGCCTCTGGCGGGGGTTATAATGCCCACCTACAAAAAGGAAAAAATGGTAGTAGTGAAGTTCCCTGGGGCGTTGTACAGGTGGCGCCACAATCGCGCGCTCAGGTAGATACAGGTAATTAATAATAGAGGAATACTTCATCGTTCTTGCTAACCAAGTAGCATATAAAGCCACTTGCATTGACGTGCAAGGCAGCGGAGCATGAGTCATAGAAAATTCATCCACAAATGCTAAGTATTTCTTTATTTGTACAGCCCTCGCAGACATAGAACTTGGTGCGTAGCACTTAAGCTGAAACTGTTTCTGCTCTGCTGCTAGTTTATCGATATCTGTAAAGAGAGAAGCATTCAAATAATTCAATGCAACACAAATATTTGCCTTCGTCCGCCGCATATATTACCTCTGCCATGTGGACGGTATTTAACCTACTTAAAGCATCTGTTATTATATTCGATTTAGTATTGATATGTACAGCCGTGAACACAAAATTAAATTCAACTGACAACCAAAACAACTGCCTAAGATAATGCATAATCAGCTTACATTTTGACCTCCCCGTACAAAGTGCTGACTCTACCGTCGCACTATCTGTAACCATTACAATAGAGGCCCCCATCCACGTTGGCCCCCACCTTCTTACCGCGGCATATACCGCCCACATTTCTTGCACATTAATGTGCTCTGCTTTTACTTGCTCATCCGGCCGGTCATAATGATGAGTCACAGTATTTTCAATACAGTTCTTTAATTCATCCTCAAAACACCCAACTAACCAGTCGTTACCATGCAATGCACCGTATCCCCACTTACTGGCATCTGTGTAAACTGATTTTACTACTGCAAATTTCCCTAACATAAGAGCTGTTCCATTAAATTTTCTCGAAAATCTAATCCACCACTCAACGTCTTCTCTAAATCCTCCATTTAATCTAACCTTATAATAAGGCTGCGCCACTCCACTTATTAAATCGTAAATACGCCGAGAAAATGTACGACCTCCCCGCACCACCTTCGAACAGTGTGCTAACAGCCCTCCAAGCCTTTCCAATTCACGTCTCGTCGATTTCTTTTTCCCCCTGAACGCTAATAAACAACTATGTAATTTTAACAACTTATCTTGCGGCAGGGTTAGTTCCAAGCTAATTGAGTCAATAATTATCCCTAGAAATCTTATTCTCGTGCTCGGACTAATTACCTTTTTAAAGCTTATATTAAAACCTAGCCGCCTTAATAAATTTATTAATTTATTTTGTTGCAGTGCAGCTGTCTCCCAATCAGGAGCAATTATACAAAAATCATCTAGATAATTAACCATTTTATCTACCCCTTCTCTAAGCGCGCATCTAACTATGAAGTCGGATACTTTAGAAAACACGAATGGACTGGAAGACAGACCCATACATACCAAATATTCTGGTCCTAGTTCGAGCTCCCCACCAAAATCCCAAATTAAGCCTTGCTTCGGCCTGTCTGAAGGATGTATGTTAATTGATCGGTAAGCATCTTTGAGGTCGACCGTAGCTAAGTAGTCTCCTCGTTCTAGGTAGTTAACTACATCATCGACACTCTTATATTTAAATTTTAGAGAAACTTCATCTGTGAAACTGTTCACCGATTCCCCTTTCGGCATGCTACAGTCCACTATTCCTCTCCCTCCGACTTCTTTAGGAATGCAAAAAATGTTATGTACACATTGAGGGGGAACGGTGCTAAAGGAAATCATTTTTTGGTCTAACTCTAGCAAAAGTTTTTGAGTTATAATATCCCTATAAAGTTTATTCCGGATTTCCTTGAAACTTGTATCATATTTTACCGGGCAGTCATTATTTGTGACATGAAAACCAAAAACCACCCCCCAAAGGATGTATATCCAATCCGGATCCGTGTCCCCCCGGAGAAACATTTCACATATAACACGACAAGGTTTTAATTGCACAAGATTTCCTGCTATATAATGACCACAATTGCAATTGCCACTAATACAATCATTTGTTACTATAATTACAGTCGCATGTGCTTGTTCTGTTTCTTTAATGTAAAACTTCCATTTACAATATTCCTGTCGTATTGTCTCGACATAAAACATGTCGCCCTTTCCAACTCCGTCACTATTAATCCAACTGGACCATATTCTGTTAACTTGGCTCTGTACTACCAACGTTTCATTATTATTACCTAATTGCTGGTTACGAAATTTGGTGTCCTGAAACTTTATTTGAGTACTGCTTGCACATGTAACATTTGCTATGTGGTCAATATTTCCCATTGCTCTATTAACTTGGCACTCAACCGACCTTGCACCACCACCGGCGGTATTAACAGCTATGCTACACGCCGCTTCATTTATATCGACGGCTAACTGTCTGTCATTCGGTGCACATGTAACAGGTTCAACAATATCATGAATAGGTTCAAAACAATCAATAAAGGACAATTTAGCTACTTTATGCTGACCCCAGTGTTGCCGGACATAATTGTCATTCAAAGTTACTTTTGCCTTACCGACGTCATGTTTCACATGTCATTCTTTGCAATTGGATTTCTTATGCGACTTACTACCGCATTTTAAACACCAATGGCCAAAGCTACACAATTCATCCGTTCGGCTACAACCACTGTCCTTGTTCCACCGGTAACAGCCTACTTTAACGTCTTTGGCGTACGTGCTACTCTTTCGTACAGTGTTCGCCTGCTTCCGTGTTCGCATGTTATGCATACCATAGTGAAATAGGCTGAGGCCTGTGTTCTGGTTACCAAATGCTGCAAAGCCCTCAACCTCTGCCAATTTCCTAATGTCTTTATCATACTCTACGTGCGTTGCATCTACAAAGTCATTTTCATTAACGAAACTTCTTGCTCTTCCAGTGTCAACGTCGATAGCCTATCTGCCACTTCAGGCGAACTCTCCCGAGAATTATTCATTCTACCTGCAGTTTGACTGTCCGCCTTAGCTGCTGCCCTTGTCATTCGAGTTGATGCCGTTTTCTTTCCTCTCTTCCCTTTTTTGCTTTTACATTTATCTGCCCTGTGCGAGGCACCACATAAGTCGCAGTACGGCATGATTACGTGTCACGTCTCAATCTGCCACTTACCCCACGTCTACACTCTAAGGAAAAATGGTAGTAGTGAAGTTCTCTGGGGCGTTGTACAGGTGGCGCCACAATCCCGCGCTCAGGTAGATACAGGTGCGCGACTCCTAATACAGGTAAACATCGTAGCATAATAGAAACAAGACCTTAGTTCATCTACGTTATTTATATTATTATAATTAGTTAATTATAATACACATATATATGCATAAGAAATAATTCACTGTGATTATGCATCTGATGCATAATCACCACAAATATGGCTTGTCTTGCTGGTACAACATTAAGAAAAACCTACCTTAAATATTATTGTATTTGATTTATTTTATTGTTGGTTCACTTTTTATTTCTATTCACAGGAGGTCAGTAAGCTATGCTCATAAATAACACTGTAATTATGCATCTGATGCATAATCCCCACAAATATGGCATTTCTTGCTGTTACAGCAACATTAACATTCAACTTACTCTGTATATTATTGCATTTATATTTTATTTAATTTATTGTTGGTTATCACATTTTATTTATATTATTTGAATTGAGGCCTGGTGCCAGGAGTCTCGGCGCCGGGAGGCCGGGAACCCTGGCGCCGGGAAGCCGGGATTCCTTGCGCCGATAGGCTGCCATCTCCTCCCACCCCAAACCCGAACCCTGTATGCCTATTATAAATGCTATACATATACCTATACATACCTATACATACATATATATATACATATTTCATATACATTCATATACATTCATATACATTCATATACATACATATACGCATATAAACATACATATTATGTAACTACCATAGGCATGAGTCTGAATTGAATGAATGAATATACATATGCATACATATACATACATATACATACATACATACATATACATACATATACATACATATACATACATACATATACATACATATACATACATATACATACATACATATATATACACATACATACATAATCCCCACGAACATGGCATTTCTTGCTGGTACAGCAACATTAATAAAAACTTACCCTGTATATTATTGCATTCATATTTCATTTATTTTATTGTTGGTTATCACATTTTATTAATATTTATATTATTTGAATTGAGGCCTAGTGTCGGGAGTCTCGGTGCCGGGAGGCTGGGAACCCTGGTGCTGGGAAGCCGGTATTCCCGGCGCCGATAGGCTGCCATCTCCTCTCCCACACCCCTGGAAACCCAAACCCCCTATGCCTATTATAAATGTTATACATATACATACATATACATACATAAATGGTATACATATACATACATATACATATGTATTAACATACATATATATACATATATACATATATATACATATATATACATATACATATATATACATATATATATACATATATATATATATATACATACATACATATACATACATACACATCTATATATACATATGCAGACATATATACATGACTACACATATGCATATAAATACATATTGTATTTAGAGATGACTGCATATAGATATCTCAGAGTGGTCCTCCATTTGTCACTGCTAAGTTAATCCATATGTAGTCTGTGTCACTATCAGACTTATTGCAACAATGCAAGGGGCCTAAGCTCTGACACTTTCACACTCAGATTTTAACCAAACACTGCCATTACCCTAAATAACATTCCATTTATATTTAATTTATTTTTGATTATGCATGTACATGTACACATACTTTTAAAGCTATATGTATATATGCATATATGCAAATACATATGTATGTACTATATATAATATATAAATAATATTGCAATATCAGGTGAAGAATAACTTACCAGTGTTCCTAAATGTAAGGATGACTGTGCCAGATCCTTCACAATGGTAATCCATTTGCAAGTAACAAGTTGACTGTTGTGTAGTGTGTGCCTTCAGAAATATGTGTGTGCAGTGCACTGTGGCACAGACCCTTATAAACCAAATACAATCCACTCTCACACCTATTCAAAGGGCATAAGCTCTGACACATTCACACTCAGTGAGCTCAGCTGTCAGTGGAGGTGCAGCCCAGAGAACCATTGGCAACCTGAGGTGTGAAAGCTTTCCTTGGCAGTTTTTGGTTAAAATCTGAGTGTTAAAGTGTCAGAGTTTAGGCCCCTTGCAATAAGTCTGAGAGTGAAACAGACTACACATGGGTTAACTTACCAGTGACAAATGGAGGACCACTCTACAATATGTGATGCAGTCATCTCTAAATACAGTATGTATTCACATATATATATATATATATATAATTATGTAGTCACATATGTAGTCACATATATAGGTCTCCATATGTATATATGTATACATAGGTGCATATGTAATATGTATATATTTATATGTATACACATATGTATGTGTATATGTATATTTATATCTATATATATATATATATTATATTTAGACATACATATATATGTAAATCTACAAATAATGCCAATAATGATTAAAATAATACAGTAATAATAATGACAACAATAATGATAATAACAATTATAATAATGATAATAACGATGATAATAATAACAAATATATAATGATAAAAATGGCAATAATACTTTATGTTACCCGACCTGACTTTACCCGACCTGACTTTACGCGACTCTACTTTACCCTACTCTACTTTACCCGACTCTCCTTTGCCCGACTCTCCTTTGCCCGACCTGACTTTACCAGACATGACTTTACCGGACCCAACTTTACCGGACCCGACTTTACCAGACCCAACTTTCCGGACCCGACTTTACTGGACCCGACTTTACCAGACCCGACTTTACCAGACCTGACTTTACCAGACCTGACTTTAGCCGAACCGACTTTACCCATCCCGAATTTACCCGACCCGACTTTACCCGATCCGGCTTTAGCTGACCCGACATTGCTTGACCCGACCCTACTTGAACCGACCCGTCTTGAACCGACACAAGTTGAACCGACCCGAGTTCACCTGACCCGACTTCACCCGACCCGGCTTCACCCGACCTGACTTCACCCGACCTGACTTCACCTGACCCCAGCCGACTTCACCCTCACCGACTTCACCCGACCTGACTTCACCTGCCCGACTTGACCCGAACCGACTTGATCCGACCCGACTTGACCTGACCTGAGTTGACCCGACGGGTAAAGTCAGGTCTGATAATTTGGATTAAACGACTTTGGTTTAACCAACTTTTTTATATGATAAATAGTAGTTTTTGCGGGCCGCCCCAAAAAGTTTGGATTAACTGATCGTTTGGTTTAACCGAGCTTGGTTTAATGGGGTTGTATTGTATCCATATATAAACATATATTTGCTGAGTGGTTGGCATTTTTATTTCATGTATTTTACTTTTGTTTATTACTTTTTACTTCTATTCAAATATGTGGGATGTGGTGGAGGGAGGCTCGGAACTGGGAAGCTGAGAGGCTATACATAACGTTTTAAATCGATAAAGTGTTTATTAATATATGTAGATGTGTGTATATGTATATGTGTATATATGTATATATGCTGTCACAACAATAAAATAAATCAAATACAATAATATTTAAGGTAGGTTTTTTTTAATGTTGTACCAGCATCTTTGTGGTGATTATGCATCAGATTCATAATCACAGTGAATTATTTATTATGCACATATATATTAGTATGCAAAAAATATATCTACATGATGCACAACAGTCCCCACAGGACCTCCCGCAGTGGCAAGTGGAAGTATATGAGTGGGCCGCAAACCAGCATATACCCCTATTGTTGGCTGGAGGTTCCTCTATTGTTAGGGATTTATGGCTATACCAACACAGTTATAACATGGGCAGTTCTGTCTTGTAGCCATGTGTTGTAACTACTGAATTATTTCTTAATATTCACTGTTAATTTACTGAATCCGGTCCCAACTAAATGTCCTATGAATATCCAGGAAATTAGAAAAAAAAATTGGCTTAATACAAGTGAAGTAAAACCACAAAGATGAAAACTTCCCCAAACTCAGTAGTCCAAAACCAAATTATAAGAACCATCAAACAAATCCTAAAAAAAAAAACCGTCCAAGTGTAAAAAGGAACCTGTGGACGTAAATAAGATATTCAACCATATAAGCCCGATCGAGGTAAGCTCTCCAACCTGATGCTAGCCATGCCAAATGTTACATGTGACTTAATTAATAATTCATCTGATATGCGGGTTTTTTCCCTCGGGCTGGAAGCAGGCTACAGTGGTACCAATACACAAGGGTGGAGACAAAGGGGACATGGGCACCTACCGCCCCATATCACTCCTACCTCTGCCAGGCAAGCTGATAGAGAAATTAATGTACAACCACATCATGAAACATCTAGATAGTGAGAAAATACTAAATGACAAACAAGGAGGGTTCAGAAAGGGATTCTCCACAACAAAAACTATGTCCAATCTAACAAATGACATACTGAGAGGTTTGAATGAAGGTGAACAGACAACTGCCACATTCATAGATTTTACCAAGGCATTCAATACAGTGAATCATCACATACTGTAAAAGAACTAGAAAGAGTAGGAATAAGAGGAAGAACACTAGACTAGATAAGGAATTACATCAGTGAGAGAAGTCAGAGAACAAAAGTAAATGGCAAAACATCAGAAAGTATACAGGTAACCTGTGGAGTCCCTCAAGGTTCAGTATTAGGCCCACTCATCTTCATCATTTACATCAATGGTTTGGAGAAGTCCTTAGAGGGAATCAAATTCCAACTATATGCTGATGGTACCGGGATATACACAACAAGCAATAGTAGAAAAGAGAACAGATATAAGCTAAATGAGAAACTAGTAGCTTTAGATAATTGGTGTAACTGCAACAAGATTTCCATACACCATAAGAAGTCGAAGGTCCTAGTGTTTGGCAGTGGGAAAATCAACTATGGCAATGAGGAGCCAATCATTTTGGGAGGAAAAGTTCTTGATTATCAGACCAACTACAGATATCTAGGGATGAATCTTGATAGGAAACTAAACTACGATGATAACATAAAAGAACTTATCAAGAAGGCAAATCACAAATTCTGACCAGAAAGTACCTAACTACAAATATGGCTATTAAAATCTCTAATGGTATAATACTACTATACTTCGACTATGGTGATGTAATATATATGGGGGGTAACAAGAATATGTTAGATAAGCTACAAAGACTACAAAATAGAGCAGTTAAGATATGTCTGAAGGTGGAACATAGACACCCAACTGATGATCTCCATAGGAAAGCAAGAGTCAACACACTAAATGACAGGAGAAAAGCACATCTCAAAATAGCAGCATTCAGGGAGAAAAGGAAGCCTGGGAGGGTGCAGGTAACAAAAAAGGCAACAAGAGGTAGTCATGGCCCCCAGACTGATAATAAACAGAGCCAAAAACAGATCATATCAGAGGAGTACCGAGTACATGAAGGCAAGGGAATGGAATACACTGGGAGTAGAAGAAAGAAGTACAGGGAAAATAGAAACATATAAAACATTAATTAAAAGAGAGCTAAATGCACTGATAGACTAATGACAACAACAAATCAAATTTATTAAAAAAGAAAAAGAAAGATAGATAAATAAAACAATAAATAAATAGAAAATACACTGATAATTCAAGCAACGTTTTAGAGGGTATAGATGCTAGGTATGATACATACAAAAAGTAAACTTTAAACTTAAAATCAAAACCTAATGACCACTAACACAGCAAGGTGAAGACATTCAGAGAAATTAACTATTGGTAACCAAACAATTATCCGATTGTAGAACGAACAAACTCACAGACGTTTGGGGGATGTGGGTGAATGCTTACAAACAGAGAAAGAATGCATGCAGTAGTTATCCACACAACAACTGAAAGTGATAAAAAGAAGGGGAGTCACAAGACTATTACTGTCTTACGACGAAAACAAGTCATTAGGCGCCAGATGGGGGTGGGGGGGGGGGCACCCGCATAAATTCACTCCCTTATAGAGGGCGGGGAGCACTCCACCAATGCGCAGGAAGGAGGAATAAGAATAATACATTTTTTCCCTATAATTTATAATTGTATAATTCGTTATGCATCACTTATATAAACGCCCACTACGGGGGGAAATAATTAACAAACAAGGTGGTGGTCAGATTATGTTTAATCTCTGGTAAGGATTTATAACGGCGGTACCCACCTAGTAGTCAAATTTCCTCGGAGAAGTGGACATAGCTCGTTGGTTGCAAGGTATATACAGCGAGTCACGCTCCGCACCCAACACTAAATACAATCTGATTCGGTTTAAGTAAACATACACTGAAGAACAAGGGGATCGAACCCAACCCCTTACGTTCCTTCATATGTATTTACTTTATTATATACAATATATATGTTTGATTGTTTGGGGTTGTTTTACGTCCTAGCAACATCTAAGGTTATATCAGGACGGGTACGGACTTGTGACAGTGCGCACTCATGGCGACTTGATAGTGCTGCCCCACTGGGACACCAGGCCGCCAGCACCATGACCTGATATCCCACTCAGTCACATTATCCTGACACTGAGCCAACCAGTCCTTGCCCTATCCTAATAATGCTGAGTGCCTGACTAGGAAGCGACACGTATCAATTTTTAAATCAATATATATGTCATGGGTGTGATACAATTTACAAATGGGAAATATTACCCCTAGAGCTGGAATCGAACCCAGATTTCTTGCATTCGGGCCAGCGTATTAACCATTACACCACCTATGATCTCTGATGTCAATACCATACTCATGCCAACCTGTCTATGCAGCTTTTGCCTGAGAGGTCAATGCAGACTAGTACATATATAATCAAAAGCATTACATACAGAGAGAGGTTAATAATTGTGCAGTATTACGGTTGAAAAGTGTCCTTTATCCTTTATCCTTTAGAGTATTATCCTTTATGCATCTCACCATTCTACCTCCCTTCTTCTGATAGTTTATGTAAGCCTCTAAAACCTGTAAACAAGTTATGGCCGGAAGTTCAGTGTCCCGACGCAGGCAGAGGATTTATTCATATTAATAAAGATGTTAACCATGAACAAAGCTCACTGCCAGTCGTTGACATTCAATTCTACTAGAATGTGTGCAGTCATCACCAACAATTATTTATTGTAAATAACATGGAAGGCTTCTTTATTAATTGATAAAACAATAACACAATTTACAATTCCTCAGGACAATTGAAAGGTATCACCTTTTTATGTATGTAAATTTAGCTGTCAGTTAAATGTTGGTGCCATTTCATATTAACTTGATGACCTCAAAATTGTGCTTGGGATAAATTTTGCAGTAATCTGAGATAAATTAGACCATTTCAGAATTTGGTGGAATGTGAACAAAAAAGTGTGACGAACATTTATTCATGAAATCAAAGTGACACAATAAAATACCATTAACTTGTCACAGTGAACATGTTGTTAGCATGGAATCAAATAATCAAGCAATTAAGCATTCAACCTCAAATCAGTCAGTAGCACATATCGGACTCGCACTCTCATTAAGTATTTAATTTTTTGCAGAAAAACAAACTACTAACTCAAATTAATAGCACCTGTCATCGTTGAAGCGTATCATGTCAAGCAGTTTAATAACGATCGCATTTGCATGGTTTGACTTAAAATAGCCCCAAAGTTAACCCATTAAAATGAAAAGTACTTCAAGCTAAAATAGCATAGATTATAATGATCAATCTATAGTTATCCAAAGGAAAATTTGGCAAAAACTGAAAACCATCGGAATTTGCAACTTTAAGAAATCAGCATTACAATGTCAAGTTTGAATATGCATAGTAGTTTTCATTTCCATATATTTTCTAAGGGATATACTCTAATCACGTTTTTTCTTTGCTTATTATTAGTTATACATTTCTTTTATGACTATAGTGACACCCCTATGATGCTGGTCAGTACACAGCCCTGCAGAAATTTAAACTGTCTACTTCGTCATAGCAAAACTATATTCAGCACGCATTGAAGTAATCCAGGTTCCATTCTTCTTAGTTAATGGTGCACTGACAGGTAATGATTCAAGCCCCACTCACACTATGGCTTGCGATCACTTTGCGACAACTTTAGACCAAATACCCCACAGTCACCAGTGAACTCCTTGCAACCAAAGCAATGGTCGCCGACCTCCGGGTGACCATTTTTGACAACAAGGTTTTTTTGTAGTGTAGTAGCTGCAACCTCATTGCAACCATTTTGGTCGCAAGGACGGTCTGGAACGACCGAGGACCACTTTGCAACCACTCTGCGATCACTTGTGATTTCATTGCGACCAACCCCTTTTTTGTGGTTGCAATGTGGTCGCAAGCAGTAGTGTGACTGGGATATTAGGAGATATGCAAGCAAACACATGCTGCTTGAAGATTTGGGGAGTGATAGTACCCCCCCCCCTCCCATCCCCACCCACCCACCCCTCCATGCCTCGCCCCCCCTCCATTTTTTTCTGACATTGCATCGAAAGTTACAACGTGGAAGGTAAGTACCTAGTCATCGTAAAGCACGCAGTGTCCTCACATAGATAACCATCAACGTGACGTAAAGCATGACGTACAGCTGACGTCACTCGTGTGCGGAAAATTAAATAAGGGGAACAAATCTCTGCCCTGCCAGATACATTATACATTAACTTAGCGATAGACCACAGTTGTTCTCCACAAAGAGTGTTTGGGTAGTGGGCAGCTTTCGTCTCACCAGGGCGCATGTGCAGGTAGGTTCATTTAATCATTAATGAGGCAGCCTCATATGGCTCAACTGTTATGGCCCTGTCACACTACGACATAACGACGTCAACGTAGGGAGAACGTGAAAAACGTCGAACTTCTCGGCGTAGTATGCAAATTTGGGCACAAGTTGAACGTGGATGCAGCGTAGTGGACGAGAGAGTAACAGCGGTAAAGCATAGTGATAGCGTCAGTCAAGGAGAGAAGACAACGTAATTACACTCAGGGAACGTTATGTACGTTATTCCATAGCCATTACCTTATGTTACTTACGTCATGAAACGGTGGCGCAAAACGGTAAACGTACGTTGGACGTCCGTTAGGCATCCGTTTTCCCAACGTTTTCACGATGCGGACTGCATGTTCCCGCCACCTTTAATGTGGGTCAACATAATGCAACGTAGTGCAACGTAGTTACCAGCGTTTCATTGACGTTCGCTGAACGTGTACAGAACGTACGGCGCACGTAAACCCTTACGTTCTAGTTACGTCGAAAGTTTTGAACAGGTTCAAAACTTTGACGCGCGCCGACGTAACATGACGTAACGCGATGTAGCTCGACGTCAGTCTAACGTCATTCTGACGTCATCATAACGTAATCCAACGTACATCAACGTAATGATGAAAAATCACCACACCAGGCTTACGTTGGCTTGTTACGTCGTAGTGTGACATGGGTATAAGGACGCTCTCTGTGGAATCGAAGAAAGCTGGGTTCGAATCCTAGTCCTATCAGTTGTGCCATGACTAGGATTATGCCTGTTTTTCTGCATTACTAAGTTGGACTAGTTGGACTAGCGCTGCCCAGCAGTGAAAACAAGTATTAACAACACACTTATCCGTTATGAGCATGGTAAATACATTCATTAAAAAAACAACTAAGCTAAGGCAAGAACTGATTGGCTCTCTGTCAAAATGGGACTGAGTGAGATAGTCCAGTGGGACACCATAATAGTCCAGTGGGACACCACTATATTGTTTGTTTGTTTTTGTTTCATGTCCTAGCAACATCTAAGGTCATATCAAGAGGGGCACCAACTTGTGACAGTGCACACTCATTGCGACTTTCATAGTGCTACCCCACTACACTGCTACACTGGGAGACTAGGCGGCCGGCACCATGACCTGATATCTCACTCAGTCACATTATCCTGACATGGAACCAACCAGTCCTTGCCCTTTCCTAACAATGCCAAGCATATGGCTAGGAAATGACAAGTATCAATTTTTAAGTAATTGGTTTGACTCGACCAGTGTTGGAACCCGTGGGTTCGATTCCCACGATCTACCAAAACGGGAGACGGACACTCAACTCATTCGGTCCCGTCTGGTCGATATCCCTCACGACCCTGGTGCCATGACCAGCATGTTGCCTGTTGCTCTGCATCACTAAGTTAAGTACTTATTGACAATGGGACTGAGTGGGATATTGGGTTGTGCTAATTATGAAGTCCCAATGAGTGTGCGCGACCATAAATCGGCACCTTCCCTGACCTTAGATCTTGATCGGACGCAAAACCCCAAATATACAAATCAACCATTTCCAGGAGGTGTCATATTTAGAAGACAATGTCTATATTGAGTTCTACATTTTCTTTGTGTGAGAGCAGTGCTGTGCGCTCCTCTCTTTCGGGGATTTCACAGCAATAGAGAAGATGGCAGTGGGAGTTTGTCGCGGTGGCCGCAGTGTTGATGGTGTTGAACATGTGGTTGATGATCGATGGCGGTCGACGTGTGGATGGGTGGCCAGAGCTGTCAGGAGAATAATGTGTTCGTGGTGCAAATCGAGAAAAAGTAGGTGGCAGCTTTCGAAGCAGCAATAAGGCACACACCCATTGTAGGCAACCCACAAGGGAGAGTGGGTGGCAAAATGTCTGTTATTGGGGAAATAAGCACAGTGTCATTCCTGTCAAGTACTACGTTTTAGCCGCAAACACTATGGTTTTATAAATAAAATTGCAACGATGGCCCTAGCTGAAAAAACACCCCTACTGTTTGTATTGATAACTATGATTATTTCTTAATACTGATATTTCATGTTTATACTAATAGGCATGGATTGTTTACATGGATATATAATGTTTATATTGATAATAATGTACTATTCTTTCACCAATAAAAGATTGTTTAAAAATAAAAATTGAATTGTTTGCTTAGCGCCGATACAATTTTATCGTTGGAAAATCCTGATACTGTAAGGATCGGTAGTTAGTTTGATTTCATGGTTTTGCAGAGAATTGTATGGTTTGGCTCGCCATGAATATGAACATAGTTGCCGACATGGCGTGACAACCCCCGAAGTCACTCACTGTTCTGATTTGGGGTATCTTCAACAACTATTTTTATTCCTGAGGGTTGACAGGCATACTGAGTCCTAAGGTAGGGATTCACTTGGAGAACCCGTCCTGATATGACCTTAGATGTTGCAAGGACCTAAACTCCATTAATCAACCAACCACTTGGAGAAAGAGACATCCTATTTAGCTTGGATTTCACTTCTCGGAAAGATGTGGAATGCTTTTTTTTAATAGATAAAAAGAATTAAATGAACCCTGGATGAGCCACCGCATCGACTGGAAACAACCAACGAGGCAGAAGGAAATGGATCCCGACACAAAGCCTTGACAGGTAACATATGGGTATCCTGCTGAGAAGGGTTCACTGGCGGCGCTATCCATCATCCCGCAGTCAAACCCGCCAAACACATTCACTAACACCAGTCATATACTATTAATATTAGGCAAGTCCAACACTATGCCAATTGGAAAATTGATACTTGTTTGGCGCTCGGCATTAATAGCATAGGGCAAGGACTGGTTAGCTCAGTGTCAGGATAATGTGACTGAGTGAGGATATCGGGTCATGGTGCCAGCGGCCTGATTTCCCAGCGGGGCAGCACTATAAAGGGTGCACTTTCACAAGTTGGTACCCGTCCTGATATGACCTTAAATGTTGACAGGACGTAAAACTCCAACAACCAACCAACCATATTTTATAATATCCACTTGTTCATTTTGTGCTTACAATTAAAAAACAATTATTTCCTGTAAGCATGGGCCCGCTGTTCTTAAATTTCTGGCTACGCCCCTGAGAAATATCCATTTAGAAAAAAATCATAGGTTTAACTCGGCCAGGCTTTGAAACCAATACCTTCTCGCATGGGAAGCCAGCCGGCGCTCTTCCTGTAAGCACGAGCGAACAATCTTGTCTTTACAATTCTTAAATATCTGGCTACGTCCTTGACAAGTATCCATTTTGTTTTAAAATATCATAGGTTTAACTCACCCAGGCTTTGAAACCATGACCTTCTCGCATGGGAACCGAGCCGGCACTCTCACCGATTCGGCTGTGTGGTGCGGTACAACCTCCTGCGCTGCACAGTGGTTCTGGTAGACAACGAACGGTTAGACATTCCAGATGCAGATCACCAGCACCCAGGAGGGACCGAGGGTCGTAACTGGGAGCTGTGTTACCAATAAAACACAGTCCCAAATCCGCCAAAGCTAAATTAATTTGTTTCCTATACAGCTGGTTTAAAACCTTAAATGTTGACAGGATGTAAAACTCCAACAACCAACCAACCATATTTTATAATATCCACTTGTTCATTTTGTGCTTACAATTAAAAAAAAATTATTTCCTGTAAGCATGGGCCCGCTGTTCTTAAATTTCTGGCTACGCCCCTGAGAAATATCCATTTAGAAAAAAATCATAGGTTTAACTCGGCCAGGGTTTGAAACCATGACCTTCTCGCATGGGAAGCCAGCCGGCGCTCTTCCTGTAAGCACGAGCGAACAATCTTGTCTTTACAATTCTTAAATTTCTGGCTACGTCCTTGACAAATATCCATTTTGTTTTAAAATATCATAGGTTTAACTCACCCAGGCTTTGAAACCATGACCTTCTCGCATGGGAACCGAGCCGGCACTCTCACCGATTCGGTTGTGTGGTGCGGTACAACCTCCTGCACTGCACAGTGGTTCTGGTAGACAACGAACGGTTAGACATTCCAGATGCAGATCACCAGCACCCAGGAGGGACCGACGGTCGTAACTGGGAGCTGTGTTACCAATAAAACACAGTCCCAAATCCGCCAAAGCTAAATTAATTTGTTTCCTATACAGCTGGTTTAAAACCTTAAATGTTGACAGGACGTAAAACTCCAACAACCAACCAACCATATTTTATAATATCCACTTGTTCATTTTGTGCTTACAATTAAAAAAGATGTATTTCCTGTAAGCATGGGCCCGCTGTTCTTAAATTTCTGGCTACGCCCCTGAGAAATATCCATTTAGAAAAAAGTGTCAGGTTTAACTCGGGCAGGGTTTGAAACCATGACCTTCTCGCATGGGAAGCCAGCCGGCGCTCTTCCTGTAAGCACGAGCGAACAATCTTGTCTTTACAATTTTTAAATATCTGGCTACCTTCTATATAGCTGATTTTTTTAAACCCCACATTTCCTTAAATAGCAGGATATGCTGTATAAGCCATTATACGAGTATAATAGGGCCGGAAGCTTCCATCTTCTCCCTAGACCTATCTCCTCCCCCCGGTCATCTACTGGTGGAGCCTTCTTAACCTACAAAACTTCATCTATTGGAATGAAAACAAGGAAGAAATTGATTTTTGATGATATTTCCAATAAAGTTATATTGTTTGTTTAAAATCAAATAAATTTTGCGGCAATTTGGGAAGCGATTACTAAGAATGCATCCAATACGTCATTTGGGGACTTACTATGCCCAGCTCTATCACTTACCGAACCAACCAGATTCAGCTCATTCTATTCACGGATAGTGGGTGTTTCCCAATGACTTCTTCGCCCATCTACAACTCCCGCTACAGACCGTGCAGCTCAAATGGACCCCGTGTGCGTGACTTGATTAGGTGTCTGTGCCTGAATGACTATCTGACACATTGCAGTCATTCCTAAGCAAGCCGCTCCAACGCTACGCCCATCTTCCTCTCTTCATACGTCACTATCTAATGTCTACATATATATACAGTAAAACCTCTCTAAATCGACAGACCATGGGACCGACATTAAGTGGTCCATTTAGGGGGGTGGCCGGCTTTGAGAGTTAGAATATCCTTACAATGGTATTTTTGGCACCCAAATAAAGCGATCGATATAGGGGAGTGGTCGATCTGTGGAGGGGTCGGTATAGACAGGTTTTAATGCATATATATCTCAGAAAATTTATAGAAACAACAAAATGTCTACGTACACAGATCGGAGTATTTCATGCTAGCAGTGTTTAGATACAATACAGCCATAGAGGCATCGATATTGCATCGACTATACATTGGAAACTCGCGCATAGAGAGAAGGGCATCGCTAGGTATAGAGGTCAAGGTCACTTTGTCAAGGTCACGCCCCCTGGCGTCGTTTATGGCCGTTTGTTGATCGGTAACTCAGGCCAGCCTATTCCTCTATCTGGTTGGGGCACACGGAGAGAAGGGTGGCGTGGGAGGCAGCAGCTTGTCTGGCGTCTTATGTATTAGCAACATCTGAGGTCATGCTGACATTGCACATTTCTTATTGCTTTTATACTGCTGCAGTTTTTATGGCTTTATACATCAACCTGCTCGCAATATGATTGGTTGGTTAGTGATGGCTTAATGCCGTGTCGGCAGCAAAGGCCATATTCGCCTGCAACTTATGATATCCCACTCAGTCGTGTTATTATCCAATCACCGGACCGGTGGCCGAATCGGTAGAGCACAGGCTTACCGCGCCAAAGGTTGGAGGTTCAAATCCCAGCCGAGTCAAACTAATGGCTTATAAAATTTATCCTTGTTGCTACTTATGCATGATACACACCTCCCGTATACGATTCACGCACTAAAACTGACTGCCCGAGGCGACCCATCACAACCCGACCTGTCACGTTTCCCGACTAAAACTGAACACAGGGACAACACACATATACCGACTGCTAAAGACTGGGGTGCTCACACGGCCCGATTCATTTTTCTAATCTTATAAGATTCCAGTCTTAAGCCCTAAAACTGAGTTTTAAGTCGTGAATCGGAAGGCTCAGGTGTGTTAGGGGGTCACACACCTAAAGACCTCGCCGTGAATATGGCCTATGGTGCCGACACGGCGTAAAGCAACCACCAATCAATCAAACCTAAAGACTGAAACCGACAAAAACTCAAACTTAGTCGTGAAACGGGCAGTTTTAGGTTTGATACGGGAGGTGTGTACCGGGCATTAGTCTGGCACTCGACATTAATAGGATATGACAAGGACTGGTTTGTTTGTTTGTTTAATGGCCTCTCAGCACAAAAAGTAAACATTGGCTATTGTGGGTAACAAGGACTGCTTGGCACAGTATCAGGATAATGTGACTGTGTGGGATATCGGGTCATTGTGCCGGCGGCCTGGTCTCCCAGTGCGGAGGAACTATAAAGTCGCCATGACTGTGCATTATCACAAGTGGGTACCCAACGTGATATGACCATAGATGTTGCTAGGACGTAAACCCCAATCATAACAAAACTTCAGCAAATATCGCAATAACAAAATTAATTAAAGACCAGAATTTATCTATATTTAGACATGAATTGTAGTCCGAATGTGTGGTACTGGAGGCGGGAAGGGGGTATTTCAAATCAGTCTCACATTTCAGCCCATTAGAAATCACTTTGCCTTCCCAACCCGAACTGTGACATATGCCTGCGTGGAGTTGTAATTATTGCTTTTGATAAAAATAGAATATGAATCTGGGTCAAACCTACAGCCGAAAGGAGGCTTTTTTGGTTTGTTTGTTTGCTTAGGTTTTACACCCTCGCAACATTTAAGATCATATCAGGATGGGTACCGACTCGTGACAGTGCACACTCAGAGGGACTTCCTGCAGGCTTCCCATGCGGAAGGTTGGGAGTTCGAACCCCATTTTAGTCAAACCAATGACTTATATAATTGATACCTGTCGCTACCTAGCCTGGCGTTCAGCATTAATATTATCGGAGAGGGACTGGTTAACACAGTATCAGGATAATGTGACTGATATCGGCTCATGGTGGCAGCAGCCTCATCTCTCAGTGGGGCAGCACTATAAAGTCACCATGAGTGAGCACTGTCACAAGTCTACCTGTCCTGATATGACCTTAGATGTTACTATGATGTAAAACAACAGCAATCAAAAAGGCAATTGGAAGGTATATTTGGTTGTTGGAGTTTTACGTACTGGCAACATCTAAGGTCATATCAGGACGGGTACCGACTTGTGACAGTGCATGCTCTTGGCAAGTGTTTAGTGCTGCCCCATTGGGAGATCAGGCAGCCAGCACTATGACCTGATATCCCACTCACTCACATTATCCTGACACTGAGCCAACCGGTCCTTGTCCTATCCAAATAATGCTGAGCGCCAGGCTAGGAAGCAACAAATATAAATTGTTAAGTCATTGGTTTGACTCGACCAGGGTTCGAACCCATGGGTTGGAATCTTACGATCTACCAAAACGGGTGACGAATGCTCAATTCATTCGGCCATCCCGTCTGGTCTCTGGAAGGCATAAGAACTAATTGACACAGCAGATACAGCTGAATAATGTAGCCAGAACATCTAGCAGAAAAGGTCAAAAGGAAAGGGTCAACCAAACTCAGCATCTGACAAATATTGCACAGGTGCCATTCAGACAGGTTCGACAGGACACAAATTCATCATAAAAGGAAAGTTTGTTTTATTCAATGACTCCCTTAGAGCACATTGATTTTTATCATCGGCTATTAGACATCAAAGATATTGTCATTCTGACATATTTCTTTGGAGGAAACCCACTGCCGCCACATAGGCTATTATTTCCGATAAGCAGCAAGGGGTCTTTTATATGCACTTTCGGATACATCATGGACACACTCAAAGCCACCATGAATATCGATGCAGATGCCTATGTGTGGAGGTATTTCTTACTTGGCAAATTCAATACTATCTTTGGACAATTCAATATGATCAATTCATAGTTGTATTACTTGTTTGCTCAGTGCCCGGAAAATGTGACTGAGTGGGATATCAGGTCATGGTGCTGGCGGCCTGGTCTCCCAGTGGGGCAGAACTATTACGCTGCCATGAGTGTGTACTGTCACAAGTTGGTACCAATCCTGATATGACCTTAGATTTTGCCAGGACGTAAACCTCCAAGAAACAACACATTCTTTTATTTTATGTTAAAATATAGAAATATAGAATTTTGCTATTTTTCTATATTTCTATATATATTTGTATTTTATTATTTGTCTAGAATGTTAGCAGGTTAGCAGTATTTCACGGTTAGTAATTTTTATTATTATTAATTTATTATTATAATTGTTGTTATTTTGGTTTCTACTTGTAAATGTTTTATTTACTTTTTAGGCCTACTATTCTCAATTTGTATATTTGTTCTTGACTATGGTTTTGGTTCAAGCAATATCTAAGGCCATATTACTATGAGTGGTGACTTGTCAAAGTCTACAGTCCTTAGCGGGTTTAGAGTGCTGCCTCGGTGAGATACTTTATTGCTTGTAATACTGTAATACTAATAGCCTCGCAGAGATATCGTGCCACCCACATTGCTTTACGATATTCCACTCAGTCAGGTTATTGAGGTGGCATCCTGCAGTAGGTATGTATTAATGCAGGTGGCGCCCTGCTGTGGGTATACGTGTATCACTTACTGTAGGTGGTGTTTTAGTGTGTGTATGTATTAACACAGGTGGGTACCTGCTGTGGGTATATGTGTATTACTAACTGTAGGTGGTGTTTTAGTGTGTGTATGCATTAATGCAGGTGGGTACCTGCTGTGAGGCTATATTAATGCAGGTGGGTACCTGCTGTGAGGCTATATTAATGCAGGTGGGTACCTGCTGTGAGGCTATATTAATGCAGGTGGGTACCTGCTGTGAGGCTATATTAATGCAGGTGGGTACCTGCTGTGAGGCTATATTAATGCAGGTGGGTACCTGCTGTGAGGCTATATTAATGCAGGTGGGTACCTGCTGTGAGGCTATATTAATGCAGGTGGGTACCTGCTGTGAGGCTATATTAATGCAGGTGGGTATCTGCTGTGAGGCTATATTAATGCAGGCAGGTGGGTATCTGTAGTGAGGCTATATTAATGCAGGTGGGTACCTGCTGTAAGGCTATATTAATGCGAGTGGCATCCTATTGTATGTATGTATTAATGCAGTGTGAGTATGTATTAGTACATTGTGGGCATGTATTAGTGCATTATGGGTAGGTATCAGTGCATTGTGGTTGCATTGTGGGTATGTAGCAGTGCATTTTGGGTATCTATCAGTGCATTGTTGGTATGTAGCAGTGCATTGTGGGTGTGTATTTCGACATTGTGGGTATATATTACTACATTGTGGGTATGTAACAGTGCATTGTGGGTATGTAGCAGTGCATTGTGGGTATGTATCACTGTCAGTGCATTGTGGGTATGTAGCAGTGCATTGTGGGTATGTAGCAGTGCGTTGTGGGTATGTAGTAGTGCATTCTGGGTATGTAGCAGTGCATTCTGGGTGTCTACCAGTGCATTGTGGGTATGTAGGAATGCATTGTGGGTGTGTATTTCAAAATTGTGGGTATATATTAGTACATTGTTGGCATGTATAAGTGCATTGTGGGTGTGCATTGATATCACGCTGTGGAATTACCCACGTGGAAGTTCCCGGTTCCCAGTTGCCTCTTCACAATGATGCACATCCTGGTGGCGCGTGCAGAGTTGGACACATGGAGACCTACTCCATCACTGAGTGAAAGGTGGGAGAGCGTCCCTCAGTGACACGGGCGTTGCACCAGCGGGGCAGTGGAGGCGTTAATCTGGCGCGAAAAGGATGGCTGCACAGATCGAGCAGACTTCTATGAGCTACTGACAGAGAGCAGAAAGAAGGCGTAGATAATGGACAACAGACAACAATCGCAAACTATGGGGTTTGCAATTTCCAGGGGTTTAAAATTTCCTGCTACACCGGCATTCCTCTGGGGATGCCGGTGTAGTCACTGTATGATGTATCTATCCAATGTAACCACATATAACAAATCAGTTATATAGGGACACCATCCCTCAGGGGGAAGAAGGCAACAGAAGTCAGTGTATCTATGCAATGTAACCACCAGTACCATATAGCCAGTCATGTATAAAGAGACCTATGTCCCAGACCGGAAACCAGCATCCCTCAGGGGGAAGACGGCAACAGAAGTCAGTGTCCGGTGTGATTAGGTGCGGGAGAGCGGAAAGACCGGTCCCAGCGCAGGCGCAGACGGGAGGAACCTCTTGTGACCCCCTCCCCCCCACCCCCACACACACATACAACACACACGCTGCTGGGTGGTATCACCGCCTTAGCCCCGCCCCCTCACTACCCCCCACTCCCGCCCTCCTCCGACAGGGTCCCGCCCGAAGTAATGGATCTCGCCCATCGATCGGCAACAGGTCCTGCCGGTCACAGTCAATGAGAGGCGGAGTGGACAGCAGGTCAGTGGTGAGTGGGTCACTCCATCCTCTCCCCTCTTCCTCCCCCACCTCCTAGCCCCACATCCTCCCCCACATCCTCCCCCACCTACCGAACCTCTCCAACTTCTCCCCAACTCCTCCTCAACTCCTCCCCTACCTCCTCCCCATATCCTACCCGACATCCTCCCCTACAACCACCACATCCTCCCCCACATCCTCCCCCACATCCTCCCCTGCAACCCCCACCTCCTCCCCCATATCCTACCCCACATCCTCCCCTACAACCCCACATCCTCCACCACATCCTCCCCCACATCCTACCCCACATCCACCCCAACATCCCCCCGCATCCCCCACCTTCCTCCCCATATTCTACCAACTCCTATCCTCCCCCTCCCCACATCCTCCCTAACATCCCCCCACCTCCAACCTTAATACAACCACCTCCACCTCACATCTTCCCCCACAACATCACTCACATCCACTCCCATTCATGCATCTCCCCACTTCCCTCAACCATCTCCCCACCCACCTCCTCCTCCACCTCCTCCACCACCTCCCACAGCCCCCCAACCAATCACACCCACATTCTCTTCAACCTTCCCCCACATGCTCACCCACTTTCCTCTTCCACCTCCACCCACCCCACCAAGTACCGGCTCTTCTCCATACTCCTCATTCCTTTCTTGCTATCCCCTCCTCCATCACCCCCCCCCCCCCCCAACGCCCCATCTACACAAAAGGTCAAGCAACACTATACAACTGAACTAATATAGGTAGCATGAAGTCTGTACTGTCACACATGACACCCTTCCTCATAATGAATTTTATAATGTAAAGCGTCAATCAAGCCTACCGCCTGATTGTCCATCTCCAATCACTTCCCCCATCAAGCTCACACTGTCTCTCATCTACTTCACCCCCTTTCCTCCCACCCTTCTTTCCTCCCCTACCCTCACTCCTCTTCTCCCCTAATCCCCTATCCAGCTCCCCCACCCTAATAGCCATAGGCCCCTCCGTCATCCCCCCCCCCCCCCCCCCCCCCCCCCCCACCAGCCCCACCGTCCTCCTCTGTCCACTCAATTCCAGCTCCCTTGTTGCCACTCGAATCGATCATTTGATGCGTTTCTTCTTGCTCCTCATTTGTCGTCTGCCGGGCCTTTGTTGTTCCCGCGCCCAACATGACAGGTGCATTTGGCGGGAAAGACGAGGGTCGTCCAGACCACATGCTTCCAATTGACAGAGGAGCAGACGACACAGGTAACCACGTTGGCGAGGACGGTAACCAAGGGGCTGAGTGATGGCTAACGTCCGGCTGAGTTAGCCGAGAAAGAGGCCAGCTGTGGTGATGGGGGGAAGGGCACTGCCCATGTGCGACTGGGAAGGGTGGAAGGTGGGCACTC
>CM059201.1:5226435-5322337 GCA_030323885.1 Branchipolynoe longqiensis
CCTCACAGCCCCCACCCCTTTGCCACCACTTTCAGTGAGTCTTCATTTTTGGTTGCAGGTCATGGGATTCAAAGTCTGAGTTTATATTAATATTATTAAGAGAGTGCCGGTGGTGCCCCGTCCACCAAACGCTACGATCGCCCATTCCACTGACGGCAGTGGCCTGGGCGACATGGGTTTGTGCACAGGGAGGCAAACCAACCACTAGCAGCCACCGAGCCGGCGCGAGCACCACTATCACTAACACTCCCGGTGGAAATGTTGACCACAAGAAATAAACGGTAGGCTAGAAATATTGGCCAGCCAGAGGCTATGTTCTCACCCAATATTCATGTCTGTGTTATGTGTTACAGAGTGTCAAATAATACAGACTTCAAATCAACGCGAGTCCCTTGACAGGCAGGGCCCCACGTGTTGGCAAACAGAACAAGGGTCGGGGAGGCTCCTGGCAATCGCAGCGTTCCGTGCAGACGCCGATCCCACCGGTTAAATCTTTTATATCAGAAAAGAATTGTTTAAAAAAAGACACTGTCTTTGGGGGAGTCATGGGTAAGCAGTTGGGGTTTTCTGGTCCTAGTTAAAGCTGCATAGTCTGATGAAGCATCAAATTTTCAGAACCAAAATAATTATATAGGTTTGACTCCATATATTTAACTTAGAGTCCCGTAGAAGGGAATACTAAGATAGTTGAATAGAACCTGTTACTGATGAAGCCTATCGGGTCAGTGTTTTGATGTGCTTGCCAAAACTAACCTTTACATGTTTGAATCTCAAATATCTCAAAACATATCCATTTAAAATAAAAGTTACTGCAAAGTAAAATAAGATAGATTATAACGCTCAATTTAATATCTGTATAATCTCAGGTCTAAATGACCATAAGTCAAAACTATCGGACTATGCAACTTTAACATCGGAGGCTATACCAGGATGGGGTCCAATTTGTGACAATAGACTACATCACGGTTCCGACTGCGCATGCGCTGAAAACGGCCTTGGGATCAAAGCAAAGGCGTACGGCCATTGAGTTTGCCTATATGCGCATTGAAAAACGTCAGTTTTATTCAAAATTAATAGAAATCCAAAACCCTAACCGTATCAATTTAATATAATCTTTTTGTTAAACCTGTTTTCTATATGTGTTCCAAGCGGTTTGTCTCTAGGTGGTGTGGTTTTATCAATATTTTACTTTTTCTGTATGGAGATTACTCACTGCCATTGACAATGCATTGAGTACTCTGGCTGTGGCTCTAACACTAGTCTGAGTGCCTAGATCTTTCTAAATCTAAATGCACATGGCATAAGATGTGCTGATTATATTGATGTAAATGCAATGCTGGATAAAAGATTAATATCTTAATTTATTATATATATATTTTTAGTTAGTATTCTATGTTTCAAACAAGAGCTGAGATGAGCTGAAACTAGCACATTTCATAGCTGCACCCAGTGTATTAGTGCTTTTGGGGGGGGTTGTTTTGCTCTTACCCATCCCACAATGCACCGCGCCACTGGAACCGTGATATAGTCTATAGGCTGTCCTGACTGGCTTTATAGTGCTGCAACATTCAGATATTAAGCTGTCGGCATCATAGTATTCCTATGAATACCATGTACGTGCTGAGGCGCTGGTCTTCCATATCTAATGGTAAATGCAGCTACACACTATAAATATATAATAGATATAAATAGACAGTTACAAGAAATGACATAATATTAATGCATGGTAATTAACCCCATTCCTGTGGTCAGAGTTTGGAAGAGTTTTTTTCTGGGGTACAGTATGACCCCCCCCCCCCAATGCATTTAAAACAATAACAACATTTGTTGCAATTTCTTGGGGGTTGCATAGTCCGATGAAAACATCAAATTTTCAAAACCAAAACACTTATATAGACATAATTCTTCGTATTCAACTTTGATACTGGTGCACTTATTAAACATGATTTGCTTCATAAAAGGTTGTAATAAGTCAATTTAATAGAACCTGTTACTACTGACGTTTATGGTGCCAGAGTTTTGGCATGCTTGCCAAAATTAATTTAGCAGGTTTTGACGTCAAATATCTCTAAATTACTTCAAACTAAACTAAAGTAGAAAATAATGATTAGTATAATGTATTTATCTCAGAAAATGTCAGAAATTCAAAAGTATCGGCCTATGCCACTTTAATCATGTATTCTAATAGGAAAGCATGGATGTGAATTGGATAAGCAAAGAGTGAGTTAAAAGGCGTTGAGAAAGTTTAGCGAATGAGCTATGTTAGACTAGCAATAGTAGCATGGCCATAGTTAGTGAGGATGGGGGGGGGGGGAAGTTGGAAATCTGTTGAGAAATGTGACACTGGCAGGTTTGTTTGTTTGTTGTTGTTTTATGTCCTAACAACATCTAAGGTCATATCAGGACGGGTACCGACTTGTGACAGTGTACACTCATGGCGACGTTATAGTGCTGTCCCACTGGGAAACCAGGCCGCTGGCACCATGACCTGGTGTCCCACTCAGTCACATTATCCTGACACTGAGCACACCAGTCCTCGCCCTGTCCTAATAATGTCGAGCGCCAGGCTAGGAAGTGACAAGTATCAATTTTTAAGTCATTGGTTTGACTCGACCAGGGTTTGAACCCACGACCCCATGATCTACCAGCACAGGAGACGGACGCTCTAACTCATTCGGCCATCCCGTCTGGTCCACAATGGCGGCTGGCGGTGGTGTGGTGTAAGGGTGGGCCTTTGGAGTTGTATTGATGTTGAGCGTATCTTGAGGTTTAGTGGCTTATGCAAAGTTATATTTGATGCAGGGCGTCAAGTCAAGTGAGGCAGTGGTTCAAAAAAATACGAAAATATGGATTTCTTTGTCAGATAAATAGGGATAAAATAAGGATTTTCCCCATAAAATAGGAAGAAAATAAGAATTTTGTATGAGAATAAAAGTACCCAAATAATGTTTAGAGGCCGTCAAATTAACAGTCACCTCAAAAAGTAGGAAAACAGGAAACAAATGAGTGAAGTTCAAATTTTAATGGATTGTAGTTTAGTGGTCTGAACTGACCTCTCAGGCAAGTAACCACATAGACAGGTAAGCGCGGGTAGTGTGGTAATATCAGGGAGCCTAGATGGTGTAATGGTTAGCACACTGGCCCGGAATGCAAAGAAATGTGGGTTCGAGTCCCACTCTAGGCGTGGTACTTTCCATTTTCATCACCCCCACGACAGTATGATCACACTGTGCTACTTGTTCAAGTCTCATTCTATTTGATTTGTAGTCTACTGCATTACCCAGCTTAGCGGGCAACCCCCGCTTAGTAGGTCGCCCCTATTCTTCTTTGTAAATAGACATTCCCAGACAAAAATGTCGCAAAAGCAACATTCTCAAAACCTGGTTTGTAATAATACAGAACAAATAGTGTGTGGAGCAGAGGCAAATTATAGCGTTTTGAAACAAAAAAAAGATGCCTCGGGTCAAAAGATATAAAAGAAATAGGGAAAAATTGGAATTTTTATGAAAATAGGCCTAAATAGAGTCTCGTGGAAAAAAATAGGGAAAAATAGGAAACAGTAGGACACTTGACGGCCTGTTAATGTAGGTGCGTTGATAGTAAGTACTTCAGTATGACCTAACTAAAAGCACTTTCAAGGGCACTTAGATAGTCGACTGGGGTCCTGACTGGCCCGGACTATTGAGTATTAGTTGGCCACTGTATTGTGCATGATATCTGACTCAGTCACATGATCCGGGCACCGAGCCAACATGCTGGTGCTTTAACCAACTGCCGCCCAGTACCAGAACCAGACCAGGTAGCAACGCATAGAAACATTGCAAGCCTTTACTTTGACACGGCTGTGGATCGAACCCACGACCTCTATATTCAAGTGCACACCGTAACCACTAGACCAGCGCGTTCAGTCTCATGTGTGGGGTAGAAGAGTAACTGAACAAAATTGAAACCCCTCCTTCACTTAATAAGTAAACATAGTAGCAACAAGATCAATGCAGGGAATTAATCAAGACTTTCCATTTTTAATGGGAATACAAAATGGAGGTTCATACTGTGAGTGCTCACCCGTAAGTAACAGGTAACTTTGATTGCACCCGGCCTTACCTTTCTGATTGATTGTGTGAACTTCTTAAGCTACATTGACCTCAATTCAAGGAGTTACATGAAGTATTAGATGTGGGACAACTAGACATGACACTATCAGGTTCCACCCTCCCATATCTGACACTATCTAGTATCATTGAAGCATGTTTAATAGGTAATTTTATTCGCTCAATGATTGACCTATATATCGGGTCTTGCTCGTTAGGGAGTCGGTACTGGACGTGATGGCACATTCAGAAAGAGCGTTGGCTGGCTGGCTAGCTTCCTGTGATTTGAATCCTGGCCGAGTCAAATGAATGACTTACTAAACTGGTATTTGTTGCTACATAGGCTGTCACTCAGTATTACTGGGATAGGGCAAGGACTGCTTTGCTCAGTATCAGGATAATGTTGCACACCGAGCTGCTCGCCACATTAGTTCTTTCCACGCCCACCAGAGGGCAGCTTGGTGGTGCAAATCCTCGTTGATGACATGCGCATCACACCGATGTAAAGTGGGGTGGTTGTGACCATGCTTCTGTTGCTGAGTCAGCACTTCGTGAAAGCCAGGATTTGTGCAACCACGTGTTACCAAAAGATCGCCAGCCAAAGAGTAGTCCGACGAAACCACCCAATATTATCACAAATTCGTAGACACACGTCACAAAAATAGCCTTTATTTACTTTGGCGAAAGCGATCGGTGCATTTTTAGTATGGCGGGCACCAGGCATCAATCCAATTAAGAGTTTCTGCCAAAAGCACGTGTACGTTGCTACAACACAGACCCTTAAACACAGATAACTAAACAGTGTTCGGTGGACATAGCTTCTTTTTTATTGCACCATCATTTTCTTCTATTAAACAACAATTAAAAAAAGGTTGTAGGATAGTATAATACACTAGTTACGTGAAAGAAAATAAAAATGAGATTGTGGTATTCTCTGTGGCAGAGTGGTTAGAGTGTCTGACTTTTTTCTACATCAGACTCCTAATCTGAAGGTCGGTGGTTCAATTCCCCATGCCCCCCCACCTCCGCCAATTTGGATTTCCACCGCTGTGTATAACTTACAGCGTCATCAAAGGCCGGTTGCTCTCATACCATGTCTATTTGGTCTGGGTAGTTAAAAATCCCTTGGGTCGGTAAAAGTGTAGGCTCGGGCTTTCTATCAACAAACTGTCTAATGGTGAAAACAAGTCTACTCAGACTTATCCATGATAGGCAGTATAAATCTTCAAGAAAGAAAAAGACCAAAAATCCAGATCGATAAATGGCATCCAAAATGTCCCAATTGACGCGGAGCACTGTGCAGGTTTTAAAAATAAATTACACTATCAACGCCGAAGAGGGCCGTTTTCAGCCATCCTATCACTCCCTGATGTGGCACTAGTGCCGTTTCGCTTAGGATGCCTACTACCTTGATCGTATACTACTAGTAGAATCGTTGATGTTCCTGTCCTTTTAAGCCACTGTTACTTTGATACAAAACATCGTAGTTTGTTCTCATGAGGGTACACCACTAACCCTAGCTAAAAGAATCACCAGTGTCGTGGGGGTGATGAAAATGGGAAATATTGTGCCTAGGGCGGCACTCGAACCCACATCTCTTTGCATTCTGGGCCAGTGTGCTAACCATTTCACCACCTAGGCTCCCTGATATCAACACATTACCCATGCCTACCTGTCCATGTGGTTACTTGCCTGATAGGTCAGTGCAGACTACTACACTCGTTCCCCTGGAATTGTAAGTCTTTTAAATGGTCATTTAATGCTTACAATTACATACATACAGGCAATGCACTTAGACATATGATATATGCACAGGGTATGTTCAACAACCATACATCGCATAACTTGTACAGGATAATGGTCACGGCAACCAGTGTCATGGGGGTGATGAAAATGGGAAATATTGTGTTTAGAGCGGGACTCGAATCCACATTTCTTTGCATTCCGGGCCAGTGTGCTAACCATTACACCACCTATGCTCCCTGATATCACAACACTACCCATGCCTACCTGTCGATGTGGGTGCTTGCCTGAGAGGTCAGTGCAGACCACTACACCAGCTTAGTATAAGCAAAACCGTTGGCAAAACAATTGTGTGTGTACAAACTTACTGCACTATCAGCCAAATGGGGTTCTTGATGCAAGAGGCGCACTGAATTAATCCAGGTTGGAAACAACTTAACACAAGCAAAGACAGCATTTCTAATCCGACAATTAACCATTGTGAGAATCATCAAAATCGATTACAATCACTTGGGAACTTTAAGAAATAAGTTGCTTCCTGACCGTAGAAACAGTAGGACAAAACCCGTTTTACATCATTAAAAAAAAGCAGAATATATTACTAGATTGGTATAACGCAGGGTGGTGGAGAGAGATCAGGTAAATGGAAGTTCAGCTTTATTCAAGTTACACTGGCACCCTTAGGCGCAATATCCGCTGTAGGCTTTGTTTATTAGTTTTCGGTACGTAGCGGCCTGCCGCAGGAGCACCACACTCCATCCAACCCACGGGCAGCCGAGAGGGGCCGTGTAGCCAGCCGCATTGGGTGCACAGACAACAGGGCATTGGTTGGTTGTGGGAGTTTTACGATATTAAGACTGACTCATGGACATCACTCTCACAGCAGAGAGCTAAATGGAGAGCGGCAGTCAAGAAATGAAAGCAGTTTTTGTCGCATCGCGACCGACAGCATGATGATGATGACGTCCTGGTAACATCTATGGTCATATCAGGACGGGCACCGATTTGTGACAGTGCGCATTCATGGCGACTTTATAGTGCTGCCCCACTAGGATACTAGGTTACTAGCACCCTGAGCTGATATCTCACTCAGTCACATTATCCTGACGCTGAGCAAACCAGTTATTGCCCTATCCTATTAATGGCTAGGAAGCGATACGTGTCAATTTGGTAACTAGTCTCCCCTCACACCAGTAACTACCCTCCCCTCACACCAGTAACTACCCTCCCTTCACACCAGTAACTACCCTCCCCTCACACCAGTAACTACCCTCCCCTCACACCAGTAACTACCCTCCATTCACACCAGTAACTACCCTCCCCTCACACCAGTTTCTACCCTCCCTCACACCAGTAACTACCCTCCCCTCACACGAGTAACTACCCTCTCCTCACACAATAACTCCCCCCCTCACACCATTAACTACCCTCCCTTCACATCAGTAACGCCCCTCCCCTCACACCAGTAACTACCCTCCCCTCACACCAGTAACTACCCTCCCCTCAAACCAGAACTACCCTCCCCTCACACCGGTAACTACCCTCCCCTCACACCAGTAACTACGCTAGTCAGAACAGCCTGAGTAGTCACTTGTCTCAAAAATGGCGGCCCCCATAGGGTGGAGCCATTTGAAATTGAAAGGAACAGCTCTCATTGGCTGAAACCACTGAATCCGGTGGCCATTTTGAAGGCGCTTTTTGCCTCCTATCTGAAAAGCAAGACGTCTCGGAGTCGGCTCCGAGCCGCACCCTGAATGCATATAGTCTTAAAAACACCTCGCGGAGCCGTATTGGAGTCGACTCGTAGGCGTACCCTGAACGCAGCCCATGTACATGTCATTTTCTGCCTGGACACAGCGTTTCCGGTCAGTTACCGGAGGAGACCCACTGGGTGACCGTTGCTAAGAGACCGCTACACTCAAAGCGCGTTGCCTGGTAACTGCAGTGTGAGTGACGGGCGGGTGCTCACATGTCCCATTATACCCACCAGGGCAATTAATACGACATTTGCGAGTTATTCTCAGGGGCTGCTCGAGCAGGTGAGTGTAATTCCACACATAATTCCCAGCTTGCCCCGCGCCAACTACCGCAGACTCAGTCCGAGTCTTTTGGGAGCCGGACGTAGCTCAGTCGGTAGAGTGTCCACGTGTGAAGGTGTCGGCCATCCTATTGTTCTGCTCAGTGAATCCATTTGCAGTTTGGGTTATTTTCCGTTCCAACCAGTGGTCCACAGCTGATTCATCAAATGCTGTGGTATGTGCTGTCCTGTGTGTGGGAAAGTGCATATAAAAGAGTAGCCTATGTGCTGATGTGGCGGCAGCGGATTTCCTCCAAAAGAAATATGTCATCCCCCCCCAGACACCACTACACTGGTCCCACCTGTAAGGTTGTCCCGGGGCAGGATTAAAGGTAGAACATTATTACGCGTAGTTAAAGTTGCATAGTCCGATCGTTTTGAGTGTCTGTCATTTTGCAAGATCAACACGGTAGGTTGTTATAACATATTGTAAAGACTAGGTCTCCATAAAGTAAAGTTGAATCCTTCCTCCAACTAATAGATTTACCACCTGTTGTGGTCACCAGTATGTAACGTCTATGGCTCGAATCTGTGGTTGTGGAGGCAGGCTATAGTGAAATCAATACAGGCAAAGAGAAAGGAAGAGTATAAAGTGTGAAAGAAGAGAGAGAGTCAAGCCCTCTGGTTTACTATTTATATGGTAGATGGATTCAGTGTAGAGTATCACCCCACCCTGTTCACCCAATGGGAAACAAGCATTCTTAGTTCTACCAATAGGGATCCAGCATTCCTGGTCCCCATGGTTATCAGTGATCAGCCCACCACCACCAATCTGTATGGCTCCCCTGGCCACCACCTGCATTGAGCCTGAGTGTGGTGATCCTACCTAGCAGAGGGGGTAGGGGGTAGGCTCTGAGTGCCCTCACACCCATACCTGCCAGCACCACTATGTCAATTTACATATCACTAAGGCACCACCAGCACCTACATATATGCATACATGCACCTGGTCACATATACCCGATCAGTAATAGAACATTTGCATTCCCCCACCAATGCATTAAATCGGAATATTTTACAATATCTTACTTTGGCTTGACGTACCTTTTCTTTGTAAATGGCCAACTTTTGAGATAATTGAAATGCAAAGACAAGATTAATTTTGGCAAGCATGTCAAAATACTGACACCATAGTGTAAAATTGTCCAATATATGAGATATGGGATATGGAGAACTCTGCTATAATAAATTGCAAACTAGTCTATATTCTGGTAAATGGTATGTAAAACCAAAGGTATATAAGGTATATGTGGAGTTGGTGATCTATTACTAATTGAGATAGAAGTTATGTATCAATATAGTTAGAGAGAGAGGGTCACTTCTTGACCTGAGAGAGGGTCACTTCTTGACATGTGGGACAGTCTTTGGGAAGTCGCCTCACATACCCCCTCCCCTCCAAGAGTTATACAACAGGGCACTGTAGCCAGATCTAACCATGCCTTGGTAACAAGGATATCGAACCCTCATTGGTGGATAGAGGAATGCTTGTTAGGGATTGGAAGACTGGATCATGTTATCACCACCATCTTGTTTCTTGAAAGTATAAATACATTAAATCAGAGAGTCTCACTCTCCTCCCTTTCACTCTTTATCTACTTTCCTTCCTTGCCTGTGGTGATTTCTTATGAGCCTATCTACACCACTCAAACCGCCAGCCGTCGACTTCACAATAGGCTTCGGTAGTAACAGGTTCTATTAAATTGACTCAGTGTGTCCATTCTATTCAGCAACAACGGCTTACTGAGTGTGCCAGTATCTAAGTTGGAAAAGTAGAATCTAATTCAAATAAGTTTTTTGGCATAACAAAAAATCTACTGCTTTCATCGGGTTATGTAGCTTTAAGTGAACATTCCAGAATGCATGAGATAGACAACATGTGATATTTTTTTTTTGGTGGTAGATTAGTTGATTAAGCAGGGGAAATTTCAATCGTGGACGATTGGTCTTCCTCATTCCACTGCTCCTTGACCTATCCTAATAATGCTGACCGCCGAGCGCCAGGCTAGGAAGCGACAAGTATAAATTTTTAAGTCATTGGTGTGACTCGACCACGATTCGAACCCACGATCTATTAGAATGGGAGACGGACGCTCAACTCATTCGGCCATCCCGTCTGGTTGATGTGTACCACATATCAAATACGACATTTGATATGTATCACATATCTGATATGACATGTCATATGTATCGCATATCTGATGCATGTAATATGTATCGCATATCTGATTGTCACATTCCATAGATATGCTATAAGCGACATGAATAGATGTACTCTCCTACCAGTCCTAGTTGTTTAATGTTAATAACATGCAAGACCACTTCATCAACGTCTGCTTGTTTGGGTTTTACGTCCTAGTAACATCTAAGGTCATATCACGACTTGATTATGCGCGCTCGTGGTGGATTTATAGTGCTGTCTCGCTGAAAGACCGAGCCATCAGCACCAGCACCCAATATCCCAATCAGTCATATTATCCTGACACTGAATGAACCAGTCTTTTCCTTATTCTATAAATACAATTTTATAAGTCACTTCCTAGCCTGGCGGTCGGCATTATTATGATAGGGCAAGGACTGGTTACCTCAGTGTCAGGATAATGTGACTGTGTGGTATATCAGGTCATGGTGCCGGTGGCCTGATTTCCAAGTGGGGCAGCACTATAAAAGTCACCATGAGTGTGCACTGTCACAAGTCGGTACGCATCCTGATATGACCATAGATGTTGCCAGGATGTAAAACTCCAACAACCATCCATTCACTCGGCTCGCCTTTGGGCACACATCGCGGGGACCGATTCAGCTTCCTGAGAGCTGCTCACAGCGGGAGGTGAGCGACTCAGATGTCACGTGGTGTCTATTTCGCACCGGAAGTGAACCCGCGCGCAGCTTCCGGTGGCGATGGTCATTACCCATGGGGCAAAGTGTGTGGGGGGGAGAGTGCTTTGGCTGCTGCTGGCGTAAGAAAACGCTCCACCACCACAAGTCGCCTGACCATTCAACCGGAAATGGTCAACTGGGTAAGGCCCTTACTTCCGGTTGTGTGAGGTCGGTGGGTTCGATCCTTGGGCGCGATTGAGATCAAATACTTACAAAATCCATGCTTGTTGCGACTTTGCCTGATGTTCAGAATTTGATTAGCTATATAGGGAAAGGAATGGTTGGGCTCAGTGCCAGAATAACATGACTGAGAGAGGTATCGGGTCATGACACCGACATCATCATCATCATGTTGTCGGCCGCCATGTGACAAAGACTGTTTTCATTACTTGACTGCCTGCAAAAGTGTTGAAGTGCTGCTGGCTTTTGCAAGTTACCAGCGGCACTCTCTCGGGGAGCAAATAGAGGTTTCACACCGGCAAGAACATGTCAAGACAGGCGCAAAACTATTTGTCCCTGCAGTGGCTGGTCGGGAGATGTTGGGAGTTCCATACATCAACCGCCCACCGACAACACTGCATTATACCAGTCGGGCAGCACTATAAAGTCGCCGCCATGGTTGGACACGGTCACACATCGATGGCTATCCTGATGTGACGTCCTTGCCAATTCTTATGAATGCCAAGCACCAGGCTAGGTAGGGAGAAGTATAAATTTGGTAAGTCATTGGTTTGACTCGACTGGGTTTTGAATCGATGACCTTCCACACAGGAACCCAGCGTTCTTTCTGATTCCGCCACCACGTATAATACAAAGGCAGGACAAGGCGATATTACCAAATATGTGATTATAACTGCTTAGCGGCCTAGCCTCGTTGCCCCAAATGATTCTAACTTTCCTGTCATCATCATGCTGTCATCATCATGCTGTCACTTGCAATGCAACAAAGACTGCTTTCATTACTTAACCGCTGCTTTGTGCGTTTGTACATTTCATTAAAGCTGCTTGCAAAGTGTTGAAGTACTGCTGGCTTTTGCAAGTTACTAGCGGCACTCTCAGGTAGAAAATAGAGGTCTCACACTGCCAAGAACATGTCAAGACAGGCGCAAACCTATTTGTCCCTGCAGTGGCTGGTCAGGAGATGTTGGGAGTTCCATTCATCACCACCCTTAATGCTGCCATGGTAACATGGTTTTCTGTTATGGTTTGCTCCCTTAGCATTTGAATCTATCAAGAATGAGAACTTGTACCACAAGGCAGCGGTTTACTACTTTGCAAGGCAGGGGCGTCAAACTCCCTGAGGTATTTTAGCACCTAAGGTATCTGAGGTACTGCATTACCCGCATACCACTGACTAATCAAACGCATTCAAATTGGGTCATCCTGACAAGCAGACGACATTCAACGTCACCGTTCTTCATGGCTTAACATAAATTCAGAGGCATTTCAGCCTGAAGCCATTGAACCTTCCCACCACATAACCCTTCTGGAGAACAAATTGTTAAGTGCTTTGAGTTGGTTGGGTGTTGGTGTTTTAAGTCCTAGCAACACCTAAGGTCATATCAGGACGGGTACCGACTTGTGACAATGCCCACTCATGGTGACTTTACAGTGCACCCCACTGTGAGACCAGGCTGAGTCCAGACTAAGTCATATTATCCTAATTCTGTGCAAACCAGTCCGTGCCCTATCCTAGCAATGCCGAGCGCCAGGCTAGGTCGTGACAAGTATCAATATGATAAGTCATCGGCTTGACTCGGCGGGATTCGAACTCCCGCACGGGAAGCCTGCGCTCTACCGATTCAGCCACTGCATCCTGTAAGTGCGTTGCATGCAGCCGAGTCCTTAACTTTCACGAACAGTTCCACAACGAACTGACTGCACTCTGTTCCTTTAAAGGGACAGTAACACGTCCAACATAACCTCACTTATTCATAATTACCATCATTGAATATGATATTGAATATGAGTAGCAAGATGTAATATAATTGGAATGCCCGGCCGTCAGAGCCCCAGATATACCACTTACTCTCCCCAGGTGTATTCTGACAACTGTCTGTCAGTTCACACCTGATGCCCCTCTCCAACAAACTCATAAGCAAGAAAGGGAAGACAAATCATGCAAGATTGACAGTGAAGAAGTTGTGCTTTATTGGCATCAACTCCTGTTCACCTACTAGCGACCTATCACCCTGACTCCTTACCTTCTGTCAACACAGAGCCTCATGACTGTCTTTACTATGTATAGGAATCAGTGCCTACAGCCCATTGAACCAGAGTCCCATGGTTGTTGCACACAGCTCAGTTTGTATATGAAAGGTGGAACCTCAGACAGAGTGTCTGGGTTGCTGGCCAAGAGAAGAGTGTGTCTCCCTCAAGAGTCAAGAGTACAGTCCTCCAATAGTGCCTGTAGCATCATATACATCAGAGTGTCTAGAATAATCAATATCAGAATAAGGCATGTGTGGTCAGGTGGGGCAAAGGGGTGCCGGTGACTGGGCCTCCCACAGCCAGCCAATCAGACACCCTCCACAGCCTAGGGGGGCGACACCCTAATATGGGCAGCTGTCACTGAACCCAGCTGCAGGTGGTGTCCAAAATGTATGCAGACAGGCTGGGTGTGCTTGCCCATTGGCCCTGTGGTAACAGGTAGTTGCAGACAGTTACAATAAATATATATATTAAAAATGTCCTTCTCCACTTGCACCCTTACTGCCGCATAGAGGGAACATTTCACCAAACATTAACTGCCTCTTATATAGGATATATGCCTCTTATATGGGGCACCCATTGCTTTTCTGTTACATAACCTTGGTCCCCACTCCGTCACCTGAGAATAATAATGCTCTCTGTAATTTCGAACTGAAAATCCGTATATTTTTACAAAGGGTTTATATATTTTGAAACAACCGATTCGCGGGGAGTTATTTATATTAGGAAATATTAAGCTGTCACTGTGAGTCTCATTTAGCCCTAATTCCAATTCAAAGCAATGTTGCGTGGCCTAGGTCTCTGGGGGCGTAATCGATTAATCAACTCTGGTCACCCAAGCCACTTTTTGGCGCATGCGCACATCCTACAGACTCATGACGAATAACCGAAAACGCTTCTCCATGCTCGGGGTGGAAAAAATGGTGGCTTAAACTAAAACCTTTTTTTTATTTTAATAACCGGCATAATTACAGCAAAATAGGATTTACAGTACCACACCCCACCCATAGACAGGTAGGCTGGGAGTGTTTGATATCAGGGAGCCTAAAACACACCCAACAAAACACCCACACCCACACACCCCAACACCCACAACCACAACCCAAACACAAACACCAAAAAAAAAACAACACAACCACACCACAGTGTTTTATTATGGCATAGTTTAGTGTTATTTCCATTTCATTCAACTATGTTATTACCCCAAAAAAACATGTATGACTGGTAGCGGTGGCTGTTATCCTTCAGGATGGTACCAGCGCAAATGTGACGTCATCGCTCAGAGCCACCCGAGCCAAGAGGTGGGTTACTCGGGTCAGGTCATTTTGCACATGGCATGTGTATTTGTCAACTCCACTCGCAGTGTTATATTTGAAATTCTGATGACTCGGGTGACCCAAGTCGCCCTGGTCGTGTTAATCGATTACGGCCCAGGCGAGTGGGTAGAGCTTGTGGCCGTGAAGTTTGTTATCCTGCCCATGCGCATGCCCTAACAATGCTAGCTCTGTCTTCATGGCTCCTCAATATTCTCCTCTTTCAGCTCCCATGTCTCCCTACCTCAACTTTCCTCAGACTTTCCTTCTCGTCTACTCTACTACCACCTACCCACATCTTTTTGTTGTAATTTTTTTAGTTGATAAAGCGGCTGTCACACCTCGCTGGATTGAGCAATGGACAGAATTGTCTAGTCCGGTGGGGTTTGGGCGTGATATGTATCAAAATGTATTAAAATGTGTCAAAATGTTGCAATATCGGGTCAAAGGATGCTGGAGGAATGGACATGAAACGGACATGAAACAGACATGAAACGGACATGAACGGATAGCCAATGGACGAACCGAACACAAACCGGACAAGAACCATAGACCTCAATCCGGCAGCATCCATTCCAAGTTTTGTGCATGTTCAAAACTTGTACGGACACAAACCCGACATCAACGGTCTTTGTTCGGTTTCTGTCCATTTCCCCTAATCCGGTGAGGTGTGACAGAGCCTTTAAGCGGGTAAAATTTCAATCATGAACAATCGGTCTTCCTCGTCCCAGTGATCCTTGTCCTATCCTAGCAATGCTGGGTATCAAGCTAGGCAGTGCTAATTATAAAACGATCTTAGCCGAGTCAAATCAATGACTTTGAAACTTAATGTCATTCTCCCTGCCCTCGCCACTAACTCCCCCCACCATCCCCCAGCGCGAGCATCCTGTCACGCCCCCTTCCTACCCCTCATTCCCCTCTTCCTCTTCCCTTCACTCTCCCCCCTTCACCCTCCTCCCTTCACTGTCCTCCCTTCACCCTCCCCCTGCTCCTGTTCTTGGACCTCACATATGCTGTCGACCCATTCTCCCTTCTCCCCATCTTCACTCCCCCCTTCACTCTCCCCATTCACTCTCCCCTTCACTCTCCTCCCTTCACTCCCTGTCCTTTACTCTCTCCTTGCTCCTGTTCTCAGACCTAACACCTGCTGTCACAAGAACACATACTCCCTGCTCCCCTTCACACAGACCAGACGGGGTGGCCGAATGAGTTAGAGCGTCTGTCTCCCGTGCTGGTAGATCGTGGGGTCGTGGGTTCAAGTCCCGGTCGAGTCAAACCAATGACTTTAAAATTGATACTTGTCGCTTCCTAGCCAGGCGCTCGGCATTATTAGGATAGGGCAAGGACTGGTGTGCTCAGTGTCAGGATAATGTGACTGAGTGGGATACCAGGTCATGGTGCCGGCGGCCTGGTTTTCCCAGTGGGACAGCACTATAAAGTCGCCATGAGTGCGCACTGTCACAAGTCGGTACCCTGTCCTGATATGACCTTAGATGTTGCTAGGACGTAAAACAACAACAAACAAACAAACAAACCCTTCATCACTCCCCCCCCCCCCTTCACTCTCCCCTTTTCACTCTCCGCCCTTTAGTCTCTCATTGCTTCTGTTCTCAGACCTCACACCTGCTGTCACAAGGAGACATTCTCCCTGCTTCCCTTCATCACTCTCCCCCCCCCCCTTCACTCTCCCCTTTTCACTCTCCGCCCTTTAGTCTCTCATTGCTTCTGTTCTCAGACCTCACACCTCCTGTCACAAGGAGACATTCTCCCTGCTCCCCTTCATCACTCTCCCCCCTTTCACCCTCCCCCTTCACTCACCCTTTCACTCACCCCCCTTCACTCTCCCCCCTTTCAATCTCCCCCCTTCACTCTCCCCCTTCACTCTCCTCCCCACACACTCCTGTTCTTCCACCGCTCACACCTGCCGTCACAAGGCCCCCATCTCCCTTCTCTCCATCTTCACTCTCCCCCCGCTTCACCCTCCTCCTCTTCACTCTCCCCCTTCACTCTCCCCCTTTCACTCCCCCCTTCACTCTCCCCCTTCACTCTCCCCCCTACACTCTCCCCCACTCCTATTCTCAGACGCTCACACCTGCTGTCACACGGCCCCATTCTGCCTGCTGCCCCCACTCACTACCACCACACACCTGGCACTGCTGTCCACACATCAGTAATTGCCTGTAATTGTGCTTAATTTCCTGTCTTAATTACATCTCGCATTGTTCGTCTTCGCAGACACGACGGGAGAGTGGAACCTCCCCGGGAGACATGTTTCCATAGTACTGCTACGCACCTGTGCACGCAGTAGAAAAGCCGTAGATTCCACATAATATTTATACAGTAAAACCTCTCTAAATCGACCGACGATGGGACCAACTTAAAAGGGTCCATTTAGGGAGGTGGTCGGTTTAGGGAGTTAGAATATCCTTACAATGGTATTGTTGGGATCCAAATAAAGCGATCGATATAGGGGAGTGGTCGATCTGTGGAGGTGGTCGGTTAGAGAGGTTTGACTGTGTTTGACTCGCTCAGAGTTCGAACCCACTGTCTACCAAAACGGTAGACAGTGAGACTCAACTCATTCGGCCAACCTGTCTGGTCGATGGTGAGGGGCCAGGTCTTCTTAATACGGAATCAACTCCCAGTTAGAATTAGACTAGATAAAGGATTCACCCGGTACTCGCAGTGGCAGTACACGGGTGAATACCAACCCTATATAAAAACGGTCGAAAAAGCGGGTTAACGAATTGAGAGCCTAATTTCACAATCTACGAAGCAACAATTATTCTTTACATATGTCTTATTGATAGCCCGCTACCTTTGAGTTGAAAAATATAATATAATATCTAGTTTAATAAGATTTAAAAGTGAAATCGATGGCGTTCTGCGGCCGCCATCTTGTCTTTTTGCATTCTCTCCCATTTCACCAACTCTGTGACTATATGGGTAGCCATTTGATACTGGAGCCACAGTTTCTACTTCATGTTCCATACTAAACCTATTTTCGCCCATATTTACACTATGTTGTCCTTCACCCATGTACTACAAGTACTGGGTGAATCTTTTATCTAGAATTAGACATGCACAAACACAACTAGAATTCAGCAAGCCAATCAGACCCTTGTACCGGCCTAATTGGCCCTGCGCCAACAGTTCTACACTGCAGACAGTATGCATGACCTTTTTACTAAGGTAAAACAGGTAAACATTTTAGCCTTTTTGAGGGCAGCTGGACTGTACCACCTCATATAGTTTACTAAATAGATTCTATCAATTATTGGTAAAACTTGTCTTTTTCTATGGGAATTTGTTTCCCTTGACGACAAACACATGATTGTGAGCTTTCTAATTTAATGAGTGTCTATTGGCACATAAGCGATGGTTTGAACAAAAAACAAACATTTCTCACCGTGAATATGGCCTATGCTGCCAACACGGCGTAAAGCAACCACCAATCAAACCGGCCTAATGATGAGGTCGCCATTGTTTCATTATCTACATATTATAATCATTTACGGCCTCCCCTCCCCCAACCACACCATGTTCTTTTCACACACGCACTTGCCCTTACTCGCTGCCAACAAAGCAAATTGTTCATGTTGGTTCGCCAACATGTGACCAGACGGGATGGCCGAATGAGTTAGAGCGCCCGTCTCCCGTGCCGGCAGATCATGGGCTCGTGGGTCCGAAACCTGGTCGAGTCAAACCAATGACTTTAAAATTGATACTTGTCGCTTCCTAGCCAGGCGCTTGGCATTATTAGGATAGGGCAAGGACTGGTGTGCTCAGTGTCAGGATAATGTAACTGAGTGTGATACCAGGTCATGGTGCCAGCAGCCTGGTGACCCAGTGGGACAGCACTATAAAGTCGCCATGAGTGCGCACTGTCACAAGTTGGTACCCGTCCTGATATGACCTTAGATGTTGCTAGGATGTAAAACAACAACAAAACAAAACAAAAATCGCCAACATGGGTAATTTGCGCACGAAGGAGGGGGTCTCTGCGGTGGCGCCACCTTGGTTCGATCTCGTCAACCAAAGCCCCCCCTGCCGGAATTCCCGCGAACCACTCTCGCCCGCAAGATCTGTGACGTCACCTCCGGTTGACGACAGCCCAGTCCTGCTTCCATCACATCGCCTCCAGGGGCCAAATGTATGAGGGCGGGTTAGCGGTCATAACCTGAGCCTAGTCGGGAATTCCCCAGTTAGCGGCCGAAACTCACAATGTGTGTGCACGGGTTAGGCAAACCCCTCGAGGGTTAACGCGGCCTGCGCTAACCCCAACTTTTAGGTGGTTTATCGTCGGTGTTACGCACAAACTGAAGATGGATGTGTGTCTCTGTGTCTGTGTGTGTGTCTCTGTGTGTGTCTCTTTGTCTCTGTGTGTGTCTGTGTGTGTCTCTTTGTCTGTGTGTGTGTCTCTGTGTCTCTGTGTGTGTCTCTGTATGTGTTTCTGTGTGTATGTGTATGTGTGTGTGTGTCTGTGTGTGTGTGTATGTGTGTATCTGTGTGTGTGTCTCTGTGTGTGTCTGTGTGTGTGTCTGTGTGAGTGTCTCTGTGTGTGTCTCTGTGTCTGTGTGTGTGTGTCTCTCTGTCTATGTGTGTGTCTCTGTGTCTCTGCGTGTGTGTCTGTGTGTGTGTCTGTGTGTGTCTCTGTGTCTCTGTGTGTGTCTCTTTGTCTCTGTGTGTGTCTGTGTGTTTCTCTTTGTCTGTGTGTGTGTCTCTGTGTCTCTGTGTGTGTCTCTGTATGTGTTTCTGTGGGTGTGTCTCTGGGTGAGTGTCTCTGTATGTGTCTCTGTGTCTGTGTGTGTATGTGTGTGTATCTGTGTGTGTGTGTCTCTGTGTCTGTGTGTGTCTGTGTGTGTGTCTGTGTGTGTGTCTCTATCTGTGTGTCTCTGTGTCTCTTTGTGTGTGTCTCTGTGTGTGTCTCTGTGTCTGTGTGTGTGTGTCTCTGTGTCTATGTGTGTGCCTATGTGTCTCTGCGTGTGTCTCTGTGTGTGTCTCTGTATCTGTATGTGTGTATGTGTGTGTGTCTCTGTGTGTGTGTCTCTGTGTCTTTGTGTCTCTGTTGCTGTGTGTGTGTCTGTGTCAGAGACACACACACATAGACACAGAGACACAGAGACACACAGACACAGACACACACACAGAAAGTAGCAGTACACATCTATGTGGGTGTCTCTGTCTGTGTGTCTGTGTGTGTGTCTTTGTGTCTCTGTGTCTCACAGAGACACACAGGCACACATAAACACATAAACACAGAGACACACACACAGACACAGACACACAGACACACACAGACACAAACAGAGACACACACACAGACACACACACAGACACACACAGACACACTGAAACACAGAGATACACACACAGACACACACACAGACAGACACACACAGACACACCCAGAAACACACACAGACACACACACAGACACACAAAGAGACACACAGAGTCACACACACAGAGTCACACACACAGAGACACAGACACAGAGACACACACAGAGACACACACACACAGAGACACACACACAGACACACAGAAACACAGAGACACAGAGTCACACACTGAGGGGTGGGGGGGGAGGAAGGGGGGTGGTCCCTCCCGACTCCTACTACGATGGCTGGGTACATTCCCAGGGGGACTCGCCAAATCTATAAATAATGCACAGGTTAGCTAACAAGTGCGCGCTTGGCACACATACATTTCATGTGACACATATACCAACACCGATGATAGCTACCCCATCGGCCGCCCTTAACTCCGGCGAAGATAACCCGTGGCTCATACATTTAGCCCCAGATGCCGGACCACCACCTTATTCGGCCACCCGCCCATCCCTACAATAAGACGAAGTTAAAGCGATAAGGTTGAGAGCCTGATGCCACGAACTTTGACCTAAAATATCCCAATAATACAGCTGGCATTAAATATAATTTATGTTTGTGATTTGCGACTTCTTTCCTATGTGTGTGATCATTTCGGGTGTAAATTTAATCAAAACTAATTTTAAATTAAAAAATATCCCTATTAATACAGCTGCCATTAAATATAATTTATGTTCGTGATTTGCGACTTTTTTGTTATGTGTGTGATCATGCTACTCATTATTAATATTAATCTCAAAATTGCATTGATATTAATGACATTGAACAATGTTAACAGTAATCTAAATAAGGATAAAATCTTAATAATATTTTTTAAAGGACACCTAGAAGTGTTAACACGCGTCACTTTCAAGTGTGCTTCTTTTAAAAAAAAAAGTAATTGTAAAAGAAATATGTAGTCAGTCACAATTCCAAGAAAGGGCAGCAAATATGGATGTCCACAGATGAAGTAGCCTTGTAATTAAATTGGTTTTTTTTTCTTTTAGGAATAAAAAAAAAGATGGGGTGTTTTTAGTCAGATGGTTGTGTCAGTCTGGATGGGCGAAGACAGCTCACGAAGGTAAAACCCATAATTTGTAGAAAAACGCTACCAAAGAAAAATCCAACAAGAGTTCGTGTGGTTTTTTTTTTTTTTAAATGAAATTAAAAATAGGAATGGTGGGATGGCAAAAGTGTATTCCCTCGCTGGGTGACCAGCAGGTTCCCCTGGTAGGTTGGTGTGCTTCTGTCATCCACTAACAGGCAACGGTAGTCCCCGTATAATTCCAAGTCACAAGTAACTATCAGACGGGATGGCCAAATGAGTTGAGCGTCCGACTCCTGTTTTTGGTAGATCGTGGGATTTCGGACCCACAGCTTCGAACTGGTTCGAACCCTGGTCGAGTCAAACCAATGACTTAAAAATTAATACTTGTCGCTTCCTAGCCAGGCGCCCGGGCATTATTAGAATAGGGCAAGGACTGGTTGGCTCAATGTGACTGCATGGCGTATGTCGTCTACGCTTGTTAGTTTATAATGTATATCTATGAACCACTTATCTATATTTGTTTGTTGAGGTTTTAAATCTTGGCAACATCTAAGGTCATATCAGGACGGGTACTGGCTTGTGACAGTGCACACTTATGGCAACTTTATACTGCTGCCTTGCTGAGAGACCAGGCCGCCCGCACCATGTCTAGATTTCCCACTCAGTCACATTATTCTAACACTGAGCTAACCAGTAACTGCCCTATCCTATTTTAATGCTGAGCGCCAGGCTAGGTAGCAACAAGTATCAATTTTGTAAGTCATTCGTTTATTTTGGCTGGGTTTCAAACTCTCCACCTTCCGCATAAGAAGCCTGCGCTCTAACCGATTCGGCCATTGCGCCTGGTCCAGTCACTTCTCTAATAATATTAATAACCCTGTATTATTCTTGTATGAACCGGGCGCGGCGGCTTAATCGGTAGAGCGTGGGCCTCGCGTGTGGAAGGTAGGGAGTTTGGTTCCCGGTCGAGTCAAATCAATGACTTTAAAATTGGTACTTGTCGCTTCCTAGCCTTGCACTCGGCATTAATAGGATAGGGCAAGGACTGGTTAGCTCAGTGTCAGGATAATGTGACTGAGTGGGACATCGGGTCATGGTGCTGGTGGCTTGATTTCTCAGTGGGGCAGCACTATAAAGTCGCCATGAGTGCACACTGTCACAAGTCGGTATCCATCCTGATATGACCTTAGATGTTGCTAGGACGTAAAACAACAACAAACAAACATATTCTTGTATGGCATAGGCCTACATATGCCAAACATATTCTTGTATGGCATAGGGGTATATATATATATGAGGTACAAGAAGTATGCGAGTATAAAGACGCAAAAGGGAATGTTCCCTATATGATCACCCATATGTTGTGTACTACTTTATAGGTGACCCCCCTTTTCACAGTTGGTTCAGGTGGTGCCAGCACTCCCAAACCCCACCAGCGGTGTGAAATACTGCCACACGCGCACTGGAACCTTTTTGGCTTTGGAATATTTTTGTCAATATATTCGGATAAACAACTGCCAATATTGTCGTAAAACCACCATCAATCAAAAGTCAACGTTCACCACCCGAAGACCGGCGCCCAGGCGTTGTAAAAATGAATTATTCATAAGTATTTATAGATAGCTACAAAAAAATTAATTTAGGCCAACTTGCCGAACTTGCAATTAGAATGTCTGCTTTATTTAAATTAATTATAAATTCAAGGCGGCTTTTCGAGACTTTGAAATGGGTAAATAAAGTTCAAGACTTTTTGATACGCGACAAAGGAGGAAGAGGAGGCGGGGGAATGGCAGGAGCGCATAACGGGAGGACAGCTGGAGGCGGAGTGGCTGGAGGCTTGCTGCTTGCTTGCTTGGGGTTGTTTGTACTGGGGTTGAACTGCAACATTATAGAGAGGCTCCGATAAATCGGCCCAATCTCTGGTTGAAGATTAATCTTCAGTAGGGACGGTTGTAGAAGCTGGGGACATCTTTGCAAAATTGAAACGGCAGAGCTTTGGGGTGACCCTTTTCAGACATATCAAGGAGGAGCAAGGCCAGCGGAGAGGAGATAGAGAGAGGTATGGTCAAAGTGTGGTCCAGATAGCAAGTCGTGGCTGGAGGCAGCTCTGGGCCCGGGTTATAAGGGCGGAACGGCCAACGGTCATGGGAGGAAGACAGCTAATCAAGCGCAATGCAAGCAATATGACCAAGACTTTCCAGACCCCGTAAGACCCTGCTTTCCATATAATTACATTGACTTTTCTCGCCCATACATTAACCGGTTTAACTGTCCTAAACACAAGATAAGCGATGCTTACACTCACTCATGGCAATGCCACAGAGCGCTGGCCATTATTGCTGAAGTATTTAAAATTCATATTTAATCAACCCGCCGATTAATTGTCGGCTATAGCTATATAATAAAGGCAGTGGTGTATTTAATTTGGTCTGGTGTATTTAATTTGGTCTGATTGTATTTAATTCGGTCTGGTGGATTTAATTTGGTCTGGTGTATTTAATTCGGTCTGGTGGATTTAATTTGGTCTGGTGTATTTAATTTGGTCTGGTGTATTTAACTTGGTCTGGTGTATTTAATTTGGTCTGGTGTATTTAATTTGGTCTGGTGTATTTAATTTGGTCTGGTAGATTTAATTTGGTCTGGTAGATTTAATTTGGTCTGGTGTATTTAATTTGGTCTGGTAGATTTAATTTGGTCTGGTGTATTTAATTTGGTCTGGTAGATTTAATTTGGTCTGGTAGATTTAATTTGGTCTGGTGTATTTAATTTGGTCTGGTAGATTTAATTTGGTCTGGTGTATTTAATTTGGTCTGGTGGATTTAATTTGGTCTGGTGTATTTAATTTGGTCTGGTGTATTTAATTTGGTTTGGTGGATTTAATTTGGTCTAGTGTATTTAAGTTGGTCTGGTGTATTTAAGGGGGTAGCGGGCAGTGGTAGGGAGAAAACGTGTGCAGGTGCTTTTTGTGGGATTACTGTGGGTTTTTTCTGTTGCTTTTCTGTTTCTTTTTGTGTTTGTGTGTGTGTGAGTGTTTGGGGATGGGGATTGGGGGGAGGATTTGTGTGTGTGTGTGTTTTGGTTGTTGTTTGGGGGGGGGTTGTGTGTGTTTTATTGTTGTTTTTTTGGGGGGAAGGAGGATTTGTGTCTGTGTGTGTATGTATTGGTTGTGTTTCGGGGGGGGGGGGTTGTGTGTGGTTTTCTGGGGTGTTTTTGTTGTGGGGAGGGGGGAGGGTATTGCAAACAAAGGGAAGATCACGCTTAGAACAAGACTCGAATCCACTCTTCTGCCAATCAGAGGGCAAGTGTCATAACCATTAGATTATCAAGGTTCCCTGACGCAATCACCCCACCAATGCATGTAACATTTCACCTCATATAGTTGTCTAAATAAATTCATCAATGTAGCACACTTCCATTACATACACACGGCAGGTTCAACACAACACAGCACTCAGAAGGCACAGAATTCTGGTCATGGAACCAGTATTGTGGGGGAGTATTTTTTTCTCTCGCAAACTAAGGGAAACATCAAGCCGAGAGCTGGACTCGAACACCCACCTCACCTCACCATTGTGCAGCAATCGTCTTACCTATATGTAAGCGCCCTGATGTAATCAATCAACCCACACCTACCTGTGTATGTGAGCGATAATACCCGGAGATAATTGGTTGGTGTTTGGAGTTTTAACGTCCTGGCAACATCGAAGGTCATATCAGGACCGGTACCGACTTGTGACAGTGCGCACTCATGGCAACTTTATACTGCTGCCTCACTGGAAGACCAGGCCACCAGCACCATGACCTGATTTCCCACTCAGTCGCATTATCCTGACACTAAGCCAACCAGTCCTTGCCCTATCCTAATAATGCCGAGCGCCTGGCTAGGAAGCGACAAGTATCAATTTTTAAGTCATTGGTTTGACTCGACAAGGGTTTGAATCCATGGATTGGAATCCCACGATCTACCAAGCTGGGAGACGGTCGCTCAACTCATTCGGCCAGCCAGTCTGGTTGGAGATAATCAGACTCAAAACACCACCAGACCAGTAGGACCACCATGTACGACCACCACAGCAAGCACCATTCATGTCAGACCATCTTGTTAAAGTTGCATGGTCCGACGGTTTTGAGTTACTGTCATTCTTTTTTAGATAGACTTATTAGGTTGATTGTTAGAAATTAGTTTGAAGTAACCTGTATTTTAAATGGCTAACTTTGGTAATATTTAAAATGCTAAATAATCACCATGTACCTGCTACTGCGTGAGAAACAAAAACATGTTATCACCTCCTAATGTGTGATAACATTAAAGCACTACTACAAGTACAACTGGCCAGCATTGAAAACAAGCCCGAGCACTCGAGCTGACATGCAATGGACAGTATAAACACAGCATAAAATATAAAATTTAAAAAAAATTTTAAATAAAAATAAATCTAGGCGTGTACATCTAAACTCGGACGCCATAAGCTTCAGCATTAATATGTTTTACTAAATGAACTCAGTAAAATAGTGCCTTCTATACAGCAGCAAACTAATCACTGTTGGAAGTGAAGGCATCTCAGCAAACACAGCAAGCAAGAATCTATATGCCGAGTCACGCAGCCATAACCAGAGCAGGAGCAGCATTGGTCAGCCCTGATACCACAGACGCATTAAAACTGTGAAAGCCACCTAAAGGCCCTGTCACACTACGACATTTCCCACCAACGTGCGTCTACATGTTGTCTTTTTCGTCGAAACGTCGGTACACGTCGGGACACGTTAACGGCGCATTACCGGTGCGTCGGTACACGTTGAGGGATAGCAACGTGTGAATGGACACATCAGCACGCGTCGGGTCGCGCCGATCATTTTGTGCTTGCACAAAACTTTCAGCATGCCCCAACGCGCGCTGACGGGTTGGAGGGGGCGTCACGGACACGTTATCAAGACGTCGATACCCGTTGGCGGCGCGCCGGGGGAACGCTGCCAGAACATTGATCAATGTCGGTTAACGTTGGCTTTTTTTTCCCCAAAATGCGACCGTTCCGTCGGCGCGTCTGTAACGTCCGATCGACGGGTAGTGGGCGGGATATTGGCATTGCTCCAGCATTTTTCGATGCATTGGACGTGTTGCCGGCACGTCTGGGCGTGCTGGTGGCAGGTCTGGACGTGTTCCCGGCGTGTCTTGACATGTTGGTGGCGGGTGTGTATGCGTTGACACGGTACTAACGCGATACCAACAGGCGCGCCACTAATATGCCACCAACACGCCACCGGCATGCTACCGATGTGCCAATGACATGCAACTAGCACGCCAATAATGCGCCACCAACACGCCACTTTCACGCTGTGCCCCGTCAAACTTTCTCCCAAAACGCCGAAGAGTTGGACGTGTGTCGTCGGGTGAGAAACGTCGTAGTGTGATAGGGCCTTAAAGTAAAGATGGACAGTACTAATAAACACACCCAAGACCCTGCTAGGGTGTGTGATATATGCGTAACAGACGTCGAAACACATGGGTAATATATGCTAATGAGATGCATGAGGTTCTAGACGGTGAGTGAGACAAAGGAGTATGTAAATGAGATGACGTCATAGAAAGTTTAGCCGGCAGTTTAGCGAGCCCTGGATGTGAATAAACCATTCAGTATCCAGAAGTCAAAGTGTTCAGACGTTGTACTTTCACAAGGTGGAGTCACCAATTGCTGCAAATCTGCAGCCTTGGGCATGGCACTATTGCCTGCTCTGAACTCATTTATAGTCAAAGTCAAAAGTCAAGAAAGAACCGATGCAAACCCATGCCATCACCTCTGCCAATTTGCATTTCCACCGCTGTGTATGGCTTACAGCGTCATCACAGGCCAGTTGTTCTCATACCATGTCTATGTGGTGTGGGAGGTTAAAAATCCTTTGGGTCGGTAAAAGTGTAGGATTTGGCTTTCTATCGACCAAGGGCTTTCTATCGACTAACGCATGTTAATTATAACATGTACAATGGTGAAAACAAGACTATTCAGACTTATCCATGATAGCCAGTATAAAACTTCATGAAAAAGAAAGAAAAAAAAAGATAGCATCGTAGAGTTGCAAACAAAGAAGGGGTACTGTCGCCCAGAGGGGTGGACTCGACTATTCTACCTGCATAATACAAAGTGTTGTGGGGGAGGATGAAAATAGGAAATATTGTGCCTAGAGCGGGACTCGAACCCACATCTCTTTGCATTCCAGGCCAGTGTGCTAACCATTACATCACCTAGGCTCCCTGATATCACCACACTGTCCACAAGTACCTGTTTATGCGGCTCCTTGCCTGGGAGGTCAGTGCAGATTACTACCAATGCAGCAATTCAAGTTTCATAATCTGATGTTTGTTTGTTTATTGTTGTTTTATGTCCTAGCCACATATAAGGTCATAACAGGATGGGTACCGACTTGTGGCAGTGCAAACTCATGTCGACTTTATAGTGCTTTCCCACCGGGAGACCAAGCCGCCAGCACCATGACCTGATATCCCACTTAGTCACGTTATCCTGACATTGAGCCAACCAGTCCTTGCCTTCTCGTAATAATGCCGAGCGCCTGGCTAGGAAGCGACAAGTATCAATTTTTAAGTCATAGGTTTGACTCGAGCAGGGTTGGAACCCACAAACCCATGGGTTTGGACGCCCCCCCCCCCCCGATTTACCAAAACAGGAGACGGACGCTCAACTCATTCAGCCATCTGATGAAAGCATAATTCCAAAACCGAAACACTTACCTTGTTCAGACAAACCAAACGCAGGTACTTGTACTGGTGCACGTATCTCCTGGAGGAGACTAAGCCGCTTCCAGTGAACACTCCTTGACTAGGTGCATCCCGGAGATGGGTAAACAACGCCCCACAGGTGCCAGTGTAGCTTTGAGTTTGGTGCTCCTGTGCTACTCTGCCACAAATCGCACAATTGCGTCGTGTAGGTAGGTGCCAGTGTAGCCATTGTCTGGTGCTCCTGTGCTACACTGCTCTGACCTGAAACCAAGTAAACAAAGATTAGGATGGTCGATGTGCAATTTATGTTACATTCTGTTGGAACAAATATCTGCAAACTTAATCCTTTCTTTATTCCAAACTACAGTGGCGTAGTTTGATAACGGTTACACTAACATATTTAATTTATCTTTTAAAAATATGTGGCAGAAATTTAAAACCATCCTGATATGTAAGTTTAAATCCTCAATGTTTGATCAACTATTGTTTCTAGATTAAACTTATACCGCGCAGAGGGAGGGGGGCGAAGTGCATGCTGGTACCCGCCCTATCCCGACCCCAGCCAGAGGGGGGGGACAACTACAGAACTTATTACACGCGATAAAGGGTTTATCAATATCCATATATATATATCTTTATATATGGATATTGATAACCGTTTATATATATATATATATATATATATATATATATATATATATATATATATATATATATATATATATATGGGTCTTTTCATGGTAAATGGGGCCAATATGTGACATGAGGGTTAACAATTAATATTTTGTATTTCTTTTTTTTGCTCACTGAGTAGCCAACTCTTGTCCATACGTACACTCGTAATGTGAAGGAAAATATCGCTTAGGTTACCTACCATCTTGTCAGAATAACAAATATGAATTGAGTAGCCAGCCTCAACTATGTCACATTAGGCCTTAATGTTTTCATATATATATCCCTCCAAAGTGTAAGAATATCAGTTCTATAAAGAAAATAACTCCTCTACTCTTTCAATAATTGTTTCTAACCATTATATCCTAGAACATGCATTGGCCCTATTTACTATGAAACGATGAGCCATATGCATGTTCCTGCTCCAACACATGTTGCCATCAACAGATCAAAACAAACCTGTATGGTCACGTTATAATATTACTGGGTTCGGCCGTTGTGAACACGAGATAATACTACAAAACTCTCCCCCTTCATTTCACCTGTGATGCAGTCATACTAAACCAATATTACCAACTCTGTAACTAATACTAAGGAAGAAAGGAAGACAAGTCACAAAGATAGACAGTGAGGATGTTGTGCTTTATTGGCATCAACTCCTGCTCACCTATCAGTGACCTATCACCCTAACCCCTCACCTTCTGTCCACACAAGATATCATTACTACTTTAGCCTGTATAGAAAGCAGTGCCTACAGCCCATGGGAAAGGAGTCCTATGGCTGTGTTCACACTCAATTGGAATATATGAATTTTGCTAGCATCAGAGAGAGTGGCTGGGGTTCCTGCTCAAGAGTAGGTCTGTCTCACTCAAGAGCCAGGAGTAGAGTGATCCCTCTCCAATGTGACTGGAGAAGTTTCTTGAATAAATAATTAGAATGAGACTTGTGTGGTCATGATAGGCCAAAGGGGGTCAGGTGACCGGACCTCCCGCAGCCAGCCAATCAGACACTCCCCTACAGACTGGTCAGTGCAATGCCCTAATATGGGGAGTTGCCACCCAACCCAGCCTGCAGGGTGTGGCCCTAAGGAATGTGGTATGGTTGTTGTGCTTGGCCCTGGGTCCGGTAGGGACAGGTAGTTGTAGACAGTTACAAATATATATATGTATGTATATACCAAAAATGTCCTTTTTCTCCAATTGCATTCAATTACATAGAGGAACATTTCATCAACCTTGAACTGCTTCTTATATAACTTTAGGAATCATGTATGAACATATATCTCACATAGCTTATATCATGTCATAATGTGAGTGGGGCACCATTGCTTTTAGATTACATAACCTTCTCCCCCACTCTGTCGCCCAAGACTAATAATGCTCTCTGCCAATATATAATTCTTTACCGAAAATCCGTATATTTTTACAACTTGACTTTGGTGGCCTATTGTTACTAAGACGGGGACCCCGAGGTGGTAGGGGACACAGGAGACGAAATGTGCTCTTAGCGCCACAGCCGGCAAGACCGGGCCGTCCGCTGCCATGACTCAGCTTACATCATTATACCGGCCAAACTCACAACACACACGGGGGGAGGGGAGGGGGAGGGGTGTGTGTGTGTGGGATGGGGACAGAAGAAAGGGGAGGGGGGTGCGGGAGGGGGTGTAGTGGAGGGGAGGGGAAGGGGGTAGTGGAGGGTAGGTAGGGGGAAGGTAGGGGCAGGTGGGGAGGGTAGAGTGGGAGGGGAAGTGGAGGGGAGGTAGGCCAAGAAAGGGGAGCTGGGGTAGGAGAGTAACCGGGAGGGAGAAGGAGGTGGGAGAGCGGGTGTAGTGGGAGGAGGAGGTAGGAACCAAGAAAGGGGAGGTGGGGTAGGAGAGTAACCGGGAGGGGAGGGGGGAGAGGGGAGAGGGGTGTATTGAGAGGAGGAGGTAGGAACCAAGAAAGGGGAGGTGGGGTAGGGAGGGGTACCGGGAGGGGAGGGGGAGGTGGGAGAGGGGGTGTAGTGGGAGGAGGAGGTAGGAACCAAGAAAGGGAAGGTGGGGTAGGGGCGGGTACCGGGAGGGGGGAGGACGGGGAGGGCATGTGAGAGGGGGATGGTGGAGAAGGGCATGTCGTGGGAGGGGATGGAGAGGGGATAGAAGAAGGGGGCAGGGAGGGGGAGTAAGGGTTAAGAAGGGGGACGGGGTAGGGACGAGAAAGTGGGGGCGAAGGGGAGGTGAAGGGTGAGTGGGAATGGGGAGGTGGAAAAGGGGAGGAATATCCCTCCAAAGTGTAAGAATATCAGTCCTATAATTTTATAAAGAAAATAACTCCTGTACTCTTTCACTATTTGTTTCTAACCATTACATACTAGAACATGCATTGGCCCTATTTACCATGAAACGACGAGCCATATGCATGCTCCTGCTCCAACAGATCAAAACAAACCCGTCTGGTCATGTGACTTTGGTGGCGAATTGTTACTAAGACGGGGACCCGGAGGTGGTAGGGGACACAGGAGATGACATGTGCTCTTAGCGCCACAGCCGGCAGGACGGAGCCGTCCGCTGCCACGACTCGGCTTACATCATTATACCCGCCAAACTCACAACACACGCGGGGGGGGGGGGGGAGAGGGGCAGGGGGGGCGGGGGTGGGAGGGAGGGGATGGGGAGGTAGATGGGGGAGGGGTGTAGGGGAGGGGGAGGGAGGGGAAACGGAATATAGGGTAGGTGGGGGAGGGGGGTGTTGTCCGAGGGGGAGGGAGGGGAGGAGTAGCTGGGGGATGGGGTGTGGTGGTAGGGTGGGGAGGGTGGGGGATGGGGTGTAGTGAGGGGGGAAAGGAGGTGGGGAAGGGGGTGTAGTGGGGGGGACAGAAAAAAGGAAGGGAGAAGATGGGAAAGGGGCGTACTGGGAAGGGGCGAGGATGGGGTGTAGGGGGGGGGGGAAGTGGAGAGGGGAGGGGAGGGAGAGGGTAGGGTAGGTCGTGAAAGGCGTGTAGTGGAGCGGAGTGGAGGGGAAGGTAGGGGGAGGTGGGGGAGGTGGGAGTAGTGGGAGGGGACAGAAGAAAGGGGGGGGAGTAGGTGGTGTAGTTGGAGGTGAAGGGGGCAAGGGAGGGAGAGGTGGGGATGGGGTGTAGTGGGAGGGGGGAGGAAAGGGGAGGTAGGGGCCAAGAAAGGGGGAGGTGGGGGGGAGGAGGTACCGGGGGGGAGGGGGAGGTGGGAGAGGGGAAGGGGTGTAGTCGGAAGAGAGGTAGGAACCAAAAAAGCGAAGGTTGGGGGAAAGGGGCGTAAGCGGGAGGGGGAGGACGAGAGGGCATGTGAGAGGGATGGTGGAGAAGGGATTCGAGGGAGGGAGGTGGAGGGGATAGAAAAAGGGGAAAGGGAAGGGGGAGTAAGGGGTAAGAAGGTGAGGGCTAGGGACGAGAAAGTTGGGGCGAAGGGGAGGTGAAGGGTGAGTGGGAATGGGGAGGTGGAAAAGGGGAGGAGGGAGGTGGGGTGTTGTAGGGGGGAGACGGGGAGAGGGGCGAGAATGGGAGGGGAGGTAGGGGCGGGTTGTGGGGAGATGTAGAAGGGAGGCAAGGTAAGGACGGAGAGGGGGAGGGGGAGAAGGGGGGGGGGGGGAGGGGGAGGAGGGGGAAGAGGGGAAAGGGGGAAGACGGAGGGGGCAGGGGAGTGGGAAAGGGTGGGGTAGGGTGGGACGTATGGAGGGGAGAGCGAGCACTTGGGTAGTTGGAAGGGGTGCTGGTGTTGCAGTTTCCGCGGCACACCAGTTAGCGAGGGACACATCCATTCAAATGCATTGTCAATGGCCGTGAGCAAATCTTCATACAGAAGAAGTGAAATATCTCTACAAGCACACCACCTAGAAACAAATCGCTTGGGACACATATAGAAAACATCTTTACCAAAAAATTATATTAAATTTATAAGGTTATTGACGATGCTGTTCGATTCTGACGCATGCGCAGAAGCGATGTGTCCCTCGCAAACTGGTGTGCCGCGGAAACTGCAACACCGGGATGGGGGAGGATAGGATGGGGAGGTGAGAGGTGGGGGTGCGGAGTAAGCGTGTAGCATGGCATGGAGGTCGATGGCTGGGTGTGTGGGTGGATGTGGGGGGTGGGGGTTGGGGGGGAGGGTATTGACAAGGGAATGGGGTATCGGCAGCACTCTGCGGATTGAGTTGTAGGAACATGCATGTCATGACATGTCCGTCATTCCAGGGTGTTTTTTTTAATGATCACAGTTTTAGTATCCTAGCGATATTTGAGGTAATATCAGGGTGGTTGTCTACATGTGCACACTAATGGTGGCTTTGTAGTGCTGCTCAATTGGGATATCAACACCATGAGACACGATATTGAACTCAGTCATGTTATCACGACGATGAGCCAATCAGTCAGTGCGCTGTAATAGTAACATAAAGGTTAAGTGCATGCACTTAACCTTTATGAACAGAATAAACAAATAATCAACAACAAAAAACAAAAAACACCAAGGAAGCTGGTGATAAGAGCCAAGTTTGTTAGGTGTTTGTTTTCATTCGGTCTATGATTTTGTTTGTTTGTTGTTGCTTTATGTCCTAGCAACATATAAGGTCATATCAGGACGGGTACCGACTTGTGACAGTGCGCACTCATGGCGACTTTATAGTGCTGCCCCACTGGAAGACCAGGCTGCCAGCACCATGACCTGATATCCCACTCAGTCACATTATCCTGACACTTAGCCAACCAGTCCTTGCCCTATTCTAATAATGCTGAGCGCCTGGCTAGGAAGTAACAAGTATCAATTTTTAAGTCATTGGTTTGACTCGATCGGGGTTCCAACCCACGACCCCACGATCTACCAACATGGGAGACGGACGCTCTAACTCATTCGGCCATCCCGTCTGGTTTCGCTCTATGAACGAACCCACTGCCTGCCACGCAGGAAGCGGACACTCTACCCGACTAGTCCATCCGGTCCTGTCTCGACATATGGAAGGGGCATTCTGTCATTTCTGAACGAGAGCCGTTTCTGAGAACTCTGCCTGAAGAAACGCTAACCGGAAGTTGAAACCTTGGTGAATCACCGTCATTCGCGCAACTTACGTCACATCCGGTATTTGCCGAGTCGGTCAACAGCAGCACTGACCTGTAGCTGCCAGGCGGACACTAGTCGACATTTGCACCCAATAACTCTAACCATCTCTACCATAGTGAGGCCAGAGGTGCCTGAGCGTTGCACTGCTCTACTACTGCTCTACCACTGCTCTACTACCGTACATTCCCCCCCCCCACACACACACCCTCCCCACCACGGCAGCGCAGAACACAGGGGGTTGGCCGCAGATTTATAAGTGGTTCTACCCATGTGACCAACCCTCCCAGCTGGGACCAGGGCGGCGTTCATGGTACACCTCAGATTCGACTCTGAGTTGGCTCTGCGACGTCTTTTTGGCCTATATGCGTTCAGGGTGCGCCTCGAAGTCGCCTCGGAGACGTCTCGCTTTTCAGACAGGAGGTAAACAGTGCCTTGAAAATAGCCGCCGGATTCAGTGGTTTCAGTTAATTTCAATCTTTTCAATTGCAAATGGCTTCACCCTATGGAGGCCACCATTTTCGAGGCACCCACCAGCTAAAGTCGTTCAAACCAGTGCGACATCCGCAATATCTCCAAGGCGTGCCTTGAATGCGGCCCAGGTATTTAAGAGGCAGCAATAGCATGCATATCTACTGGCTACGGCCCATCGCATTGGCAACACCAGTTCCTGTCCAATCACTGATGTTAAGCAACGCTGAACCTCGCCATTACCAGCGTCAGTGACCACCTTCGAACACTGGGTGCCGTAGACTCATCCCAAAACCCGGATTTGTTTGGCTTGCTACAGTCGGTCTCCTTGGCAGTCGCGCGCCTGAGAGCTGGCGAACGTACTTGTTTCCACACCTGGTGTCGACAGTTCCACCCACCACCACGGTCAGCATCCTGTCAGGTGAGAACCTCACACGCCATTGTTGCTTGTTGTTATTTGGGATTTATGTTCTAGCTACATCTAAGGTCATATAGAGACAGGATTTGAACTATCCGACTGTTGTCATATAAACATCCCGACGCCTTAGAATTGTGTTCAACTTTAATACATCTGAGCACCCCATGTGACTACAAAACACTTCCCCTTCATTTCACCTGTGATGCAATCCACCTAAATCAATTTAACCAAGTCTGGAAATAGGAAGGAAAACCAGTCACACAGATGAACAGTGAATAAGTTGTGCTTTATTGGCAGCAACTCCTGTCCATCCCCCTTACATGTGACCTAGCACCTTCCTCCTCATATGCTGCTCACACTATGTCTCATTATCACTTTAGCCTGTATACTGACAGCAGTGCCTGCAGCCCATGGGACAGGAGTCCTATGGCTGTGTATACACTCAATTTGAATAGGTGAATTTAGATAGCATCCGACAGAGTGTCTGGGGTTCCTGCTCAAAAGTAGGTGTGTCTCACTCAAGAGCTAGGAGTAGAGTGATTTCTCTCCAGCTTACCTGGAGCAGATTTTTGAATAATTACTTCTCTGAGACTAGGGTGTGGTCAGGATAGGCCAAGGGAGTCAAGTGACTGGACATTCCCCAACCAGCCAATCAGACACTCCCTACAGACTGGGTAGGTGGCCACCCCCAGTAGGGGCTGTCACTCAAACCAGCTGCAGGTGGTGCACTCAATACATATGCAGATTAGGCAGGTGGGTCGGTCCAGTGGTCATGGGTGGACAGGATGTTCTATACAGTTACAGATCTGTATATAGATATATATATTAAAATTGTCCTTTTCCTCCAATTGTATTCTTTATGAACACATAGAGAAACATTTCAATAATCATGTACTGTCTCTTTTATAGGAAATCTCTTCATTAACTCCAAGCATCATATATAACATATATTTCACATCACTCAGTATCATCTACAATGGGAGTGGGATTCTATTGCTTTTAGTTTCCATAACCTGGTTCCCACTTCGTCGTCCAAGAATAATAATGCTCTCTGCCAATATATAATTCTTAACGAAAATCCGTATATTTTTACACATGGTAACCCACCCCCTCTGTTGGCAGGCAGCAGGTCCCCTTGTTTCTGTACCACTGGTACCAGTGCATCACATACACCATACACTATGCAGTATGTGTGCCACCATGGTATATGCCTCCTGTGTCTGACATGCACACTGCATTAGTTTACTAGACTGATGCAGTGTGCTCACATCCCACCCTAGTACGGCCGGAAGCCTGGTATTGGACCTGCTGGGTCCCAATGTCGGTCTCTTGAAATACAGTAAAACCTCTCTAACCGACCATCTCCATAGATCGACCACTCCTCTATATCGATCGCTTTATATGGGTCCCAAACGATTGGCCATTGTAATGATAACAAAACCTCCCTAAACCACCCCCCTCCCTAAATGGACCATTTAAAATAGGCCCCCATGACCAGTTGATTTAGAGAGGTTTTACTGTACTCGTATTGGCGGAGGGGAGTTTGAGTCCTCGCTGAGTTACATCAAGTGTCGGTTTTACATCTAGTATTTTACTAGGGTGGATGCCATGTTTGGCATCTCCTCCTGAATCACCGACATCCTAGTGTGAACATGTGTGTTGTTTAGCTGTGATGTGAGGTGATGTGTGATACCCCAGTTACACTAGGCCTGCGTTCGCTTGCGATCGTTTCACAACCTTTTTTTGCCCACCATACGACCACCATATGGCCACCTTACGACCGGTCAGCAAGTGGTCAGCGACCACTCGCTGACCATTTCGGGAGATTTTGGTCGCAAGGAGGTTGCAGGTGCTGCACTTGCAGCCTTGCAGCCTTGCAGCCTTGCCAACCAGTGCTGTTGGCGAGTGATCAGTGAATGGTCACGAGTGGTTGGCAACCACTCGCCAACCACTCGCCGGCTGCTGTGCCAGGAGCATGAGAATTTTGGTCACCGGGCAGTAGCCTGGCGTCCACCGCACCAGGAGCATCAGAATTTTGGTCGCTGACCGGTCAGTGACCGGTTGGCGATTGGTCGCCGACTGGTCACCGACCAACCGACCGCTCGCCGACCGCGTCTTTGATTCAATGTAGCGAGTTGGTCACAAGGAGATCGCCGACCTTTTGGTCATCAGGTAGTCGCAAGCGAAGGCTGGCCGTAGTGTGACTGCGGCATTAATGACTGAGAACTAGAGCTGCATTGTCTGGTCGACTTTGCCAGGCTGCTTCATTATTCACGTAACCAAAAGCTCCTCTCCACCGGGCATGTATGCACTTAGCTTCCCCAGCTGTGCAGCCCTGTAGGTAAATGCAATTAAGGCAACAACTTGAAAGCCCTGCATATATACACTAGGATGGTCAGCTGGACACTCTGCTGAACTTGTTTGTATAGCACGTGTTGCTTAGGATGCACAATGCAAATACCAAATACAGTATAACCCCGTTAAACCAAACTTGAAGGGACCCTAGAAATTTGTTTGGATTAACTGATCATTGGTTTAACCAAGCTTTGACTTTGAATTGGCTATGGCAAAAACGGGGGTGCATTATGAATGTACAATGTATGTGGACACTATGATTATTGTTTTTTTTATGTATATACTGTTTAACCCCATTAAACCAACCTCGGTTAAATCAAACGGTCGGTTAATCCAAACTTTTTTCGACAACCTTGCAAAATACTACCAGTTTGGTTTAACTGTACAGGAAGTGGCCTGGGGCTGACAGTTTTGTTTGGATTAACCGATACTTTGGATTAACCGACTTTGGTTTAACCAACTTTTTGTATATGATAAATGGTAGTATTTTGCCAGGCGGTGTAAACAAGTTTGGATTAACCGATCGTTTGGTTTAACCGAGCTTGGTTTAACGGGGTTGTACTGTATGTATACAGTAAATATATATACATCATTATAAATTATAATATATCCCCGAAGCGGCACATAGGGTACCAACCCTGGTCGAGTCAACCCAATGACTTTCGCATCCTAGCCAGGTGCTCGGCATTATTAGGATAGGGCAAGGACCGGATGGCTCAGTATCAGGATAATGTGACGGAGTGGGATATCAGAGCAGGGCACCGGTGGCCTGGTCTCCCAATGGGGCAGCACTATAAAGTTGCAATGAGTGCGCACTGTCACAAGTCGGTACCAACCAACCAGCTTAGAGTTGTTAGTAACACTAACCCTCCCCCCCTCCGTCTCAATCCCCCCCCCCCTGTCCCTGTCAGCTTCTGCACCCCACCCGGCCTCTACCAGCCCCCCACCACTCCCAGCGCCCCACCGTGCCTCTACCAGACCCCCCCCCCCTCTACCCTCCTCCCCCCGGGGGACGGTCATCCGGTGAAATGAGCAATCAGGTGTGATGGCTCCTTAAGAGTTGGGCAGACTTCCACCGGCCAAGGTCAAGGTCAGGGTGCTGGGGTGGGGACTCAGCAAATAGCCCTGGCTTTAAAAGTGATGATTGCTTCAAGGATTGTGAGGGTTCTTCCACAGACCACGTCCACCCACGTAGGTTCTCCTATACACACACATATATTTATATTATATTTATATTATATTATATTATATATATATTATATTATATTCATATTATATTATATTTTATTCATATTATATTATATTTATATTATATTTTTATTATATTATATATATATTATATTTATACTATATTTTAAATATATATATGTATATGTGGAGCTAATGGAGGACAGGCCCCGCACAGGAGGCAGAGAGGGCTCCCTGATGTCACCACCCAACCCACGCCTACCTCTCTATGCGGCCCTTTGCCTGACAGGTCAGTGCAGACTACTACATATATATTTACATACATATGTGATGTATAAGCATTATGCGAGTATAAAGGTGCAGAAGGGAATTGTTATTATTGCATATTATTGTCACTGTACATAGTACTCTGCGGATGTTCCCTCTCGCCACTATCACATGACCGGTGGCGCTGCCAGGGGCGTAGCTAGGCGTATGCGCGTACGCCAAAACGTCCACATCGCTTTGTCAAAAAAAAATTATTAAAAAATAATAAAGAGAGAGAGAGAGGGAGAGAAGGCATGTAGTAGTCCGGAGTGTCGAAAACTCAAGTCTAAAATGTGTAAAATCCGCCAGCTTAAGCTTAAGCGGCTCCCTAAGCCCCCTGCTGAAATTAGGAGTACACATCGTTAAAGGTCTAGCTACACCCCTGGCTGCCAATTACCGAATCCACTCCATTAGCATGCCACACTGTCACTCGCGCATGTGGATTTTTGTGATATATGTATAGATTAGATTAGATTAAGAGTGTTTGAGCTGTATGTTCAGGCCAAGGCGGAGACTCTACCATCAGGACCCACCACATGTGGTGAGGACGCTCTGTTCAGTTGTGTCATGTGCAGTAATGAATTTGAATCTGCTAGCGTTAGCTGGGTGCATCCTGGAATATATATACGTATTCTGACAAAATGTGCCTGAGAAATACATTGAGTCTATACTTCATTTTTTTAATTTAATTTAATTATTTTTTTTGCTTGAAGGTAAATAATACGTGGATTAGCAGACGGACCGCCGTCCATTGCAGCGGAAGTCAGAGTGCGCATGCGTGTGTGCTCTGTGGGGACGCTAGGTAGGGGACATGCTAGCACTTAGGTAGGTGCCTGTAACACCGTTCCTTCACACCAACACCAAGCTCGTGGACAGTGACATAGCCTGGCGCTTTCATGCCCTTGTTGTCATGGAAACTGCTATCTGCTACGATACCAAGCAGGCTGTGTATTGTAATGCGTGGTGTTAACCAACCGGACAGGTCGAAATACTGTTGGTTGGGTATTTCAAGAGGCAGAAACATCACCAGTACAACTTTATTTATTCACAATTAGGATAGCATGATTGAATGTGACTAGTCATGGATAGTACAGAATAATCTGTTCCCTGTGAGTTATTTTGTTTTGTTTGTTGTTTTCCGTCCTAGCAACATCTAAAGTCATATCAGGACGGGTACCGACTTGTGACAGTACGAACTCATGGCGATTTTATAGTGCTGCCCCACTGGGAAATCAGGCCGCCCGCACCATGACCCAATATCCCACTTAGTCACATTATCCTGACACTGAGCTAACCAGCCCTTGCCCTATCCTAATAATGCCGAGCACCAGCCCAGGAAGCGACAAGTATCAATTTTTAAGTCATTGGTTTGACTCGACCGGGAACCGAACTCGCAAACTCCTGATCTTCCGCACGCAAGGCCTGTGCTCTACCGATTCGGCCACCGCGCCCGGTCCTGTGAGTTATTTAGGACCCAGTCAAAACTGATGGAACTCTTTGGTCAGGCTGGGAGTGTTAGGGTCATTGGCGCATTAATGACTCTTCTTCACAGTTAGCGTGAGGTCGGCCAATGAAGGCAGTTGAAATAATGGAAGGTGTCTCTAAAGAAAAATGAGCTGAAAACAACAACGAAGATGGAGTCCCTGGAGTCACATCAATATCTATACTGCATGCTGCATTCGCATGCCACATGCCGCATAGCGCATACATGGAATCTTAGCTTAATGGTATTTTTTTAAGCCCTTTCACTCTGCCGCTATGTAATTCCACCTCTGGCTCCCCAGAATGATGTCACATAATGGGATGTTTGAGCTCTAACCCAGCAGGTAGGCACTCATCTGTCAACGACTACGAGACACAGTAGTAGCCCACAACTATCCATAATAGGACTGAGTGCAATACAGCTGTTATTTCTAAACTATGAACATTTTGTTGGGATAGCATGAATAGTAATTAACGGCCAATTAGAACAACCAAATTGGCTGTCGACTGTCAAGCGCCACTTAGTCAGGCTACATCGGCCGTATCACTTTGGTTGAAACCTGGCATGAAGTATATTGTTAGAGCGAGTCATATATATCTCACATTATTTCTGCCAAAGAGCGTCTGTGACTTTGAACACAGCTATCTTTCGCATGATGATAATATCTCGAATAGTGTATGTGTATTGCAATAAAGCACCAATATGTGTATTACAATAGAGACAACCAATATGTGTATTACAATAGACCACCAATATGTGTATTACAATAGACCACCAATATGTGTATTACAATAACAAACTATGAAGCCATGTGCTTAACTTAAAATAAATTAACACATCATAGTATAAGCTTGGTGTCCTGCATCTAAATTAGACGGGAATGTCTGTTTCCCATGCCAGCGGTTGTGGGTTCGATTCCCAACCGACGTCAAACTAAAGATTAAACAAAACTGACCACTTTTTAGGAAAGCGATGTCGGCTACCATACCAATGATTATAAATCTGTCTTTGTTGTTAATACATGTAATTTTGTTTGTTGAATATATGGCAATACGGCAACCACAAACACTCCCACAACCACCATCAACCACAAACACTCCCACAACCACCATCAACCACAAACACTCCCACAACCACCATCAACCACAAACACTCCCACAATCACCATCAACCACAAACACTCCCACAACCACCATCAACCAACCAACTCCCACAACCACCATCAACCACAAACACTCCCACAACCACCATCAACCGCAAACACTCCGCAAATCGCCCATCTGACAAATCTTGAACAACCACTAACAGACAGAACGTCCTCACACACAATTACTATTAAATTAAAACCTTTGATAAAATAAATAACAGTATTGCCTACAAATATATATATATATATATATCTGCATCTACACATTTAATAAGTCTTTAAACCTTCCTTAGTATTAAAGATGATAAACAATTACTATTTCGGACAGTAAATTGGATCATGCAAACAATGCAATGCTGCCTGGCCGGAAGACCAGTCCTCGTCGCTGATAAAAGAAGTTGTTTACAGTATAAATATATATATCTGTTAATTTAACAAAACAAAACAAAAAAAATGATTGGCTGTCTCATTAAATTGAGAATAATGTGAGCGGAACCAGATGGGATGAACGAATGAGTTAGAGCGTCCGTCTCCCGTGTTGGTAGACCGTGGTATCATGTGTTTGAAACCTGGTCGAGTCAAACCAATGACTTAAAAATGTATACTTGTCACTTCCTAGCACGGCGCTGGGCATTATTAGCACAGGGCAAGGAACAGTGGAATGAGGAAGACCAATCGTCCGCGATTGAAATTTCACCTGCTTAAACAGCTAATGAACCAACAAAATCCTCCCATGTGACTGACACTTGTCGACACCAGATGGAGGGGAGGTGGGCACAGGTGGCGCCACCAGTCAAGTGTGGAGTGTTATGGAGAATAACAATGGTATCAAGTGATATAATAATATAATATATAATGGAAACAATTCCCTTTGTATGTTTATACTCTCATAATACGTTATGCATCACATATATCAGGTTATGGTCACAGTCGACAAGCACTATAATGTCAATATGAGTGCGCACTGTCACAAATCAGTATCGGTCCTGACATAACCTTATATGTTGCTAGGACATAAAGACCTCAATAAACAAGTTAATTGCATCACAAATGGCAGCAGTGAGTCCTGAGTAAAACAGCCAATTTCATAAACTACTCACATCCAAACGGCAGCACTACAAGTAGGACAACGACAGACCATTGACGCTGTCACTTTGTGACACTGACACTACTTACACAAGACACCCCATACTATACTGTACAAGTAGTATAACGACAGACCATTGATGTTGTCACTTAGTGACAGTGACACTACCCACACAAGACGCCCCATACTATACTGTACAAGTAATACAACGACAGACCATTGATGCTGTCACTTTATGACAGTGACTCTACCCACACAAGACGCCCCATACTATACTGTACAAGTAGTACAACGACAGACCATTGATGCTGTCACTTTGTGACAGTGACACTACCCACACAAGACACCCCATACTATACTGTACAAGTAGTACAATGACAGCCCATTGATGCTGTCACTTTCTGACAGTGACACTACCCACACAAGACGCCCCATACTATACTGTACAAGTAGTACCATGACAGACCATTGATGCTTTCACTTTGTGACAGTGACACTACCCACACAAGACGCCCCATACTATACTGTACAAGTAGTACAATGACAGACCATTGATGCTGTCACTTTGTGACAGTGACACTACCCAGACAAGACGCCCCATACTATACTGTACAAGTAGTACAATGACAGACCATTGATGCTGTCACTTTGTGACAGTGACACTACCCACACAAGACGCCCCATACTATACTGTACCAGTAGTACAACGACAGACCATTGATGCTGTCACTTTGTGACAGTGACTCTACCCAGACATGATACCCAATACTATACTGTACAAGTAGTACAACGACAGACCATTGATGCTGTCACTTTGTCACAGTGACATTACCCACACAAGACGCCCCATACTATACTCTACAAGTAGTACAATGACAAACCATTGATGCTGTCACTTTGTAACAGTGACACTACCCACACAAGACGCCCCCTACTATACTGTACAAGTAGTACAACGACAGACCATTGATCCTGTCACTTCATCACAGTGACACTACCCACACAAGACACCCCATACTATACTGTACAAGTAGTACAACGACAGCCCATTGATGCTGTCACTTTGTGACAGTCACACTACCCACACAATATGCCGCATACTATACTGTACAAGTAATATAATGACAGACCATTGATGCTGTCACTTTGTGACAGTGACACTACCCACACAATACGCCACATACTATACTGTACAAGTAGTACAACAACAGACCATTGATGCTGTCACTTTGTGACAGTGACACTACCCACACAAGACGCCCCATATTATACTGTACAAGTAGTACAATGACAGACCATTGATGCTGTCACTTTGTGACAGTGACACTACCCACACAAGACGCCCCATACTATACTGTACAAGCAGTACAACAACAGACCATTGATGCTGTCACTTTGTGACAGTGACACTACCCACACAAGATGCCCCATACTATACTGTACAAGTAGTACAACGACAGACCATTGATGCTGTCACTTTGTGACAGTGACTCTACCCAGACATGATACCCAATACTATACTGTACAAGTAGTACAACGGCAGACCATTGATGCTGTCACTTTGTCACAGTGACATTACCCACACAAGACGCCCCATACTATACTGTACAAGTAGTACAACGACATACCATTGATGCTGTCACTTTGTGACAGTGACACTACCCACACAAGACGCCCCATACTATACTGTACAAGTAGTACAACGACAGACCATTGATGCTGTCACTTTGTGACAGTGACACTACCCACACAAGACACCCCCTACTATACTGTACAAGTAGTACAACAACAGACCATTCATGCTGTCACTTTGTGACAGTGACACTACCCACACAATATGCCGCATACTATACTGTACAAGTAATATAATGACAGACCATTGATGCTGTCACTTTGTGACAGTGACACTACCCACACAAGACGCCCCATACTATACTACGCAGCACATAGGTACAGGCAGCTCTAATGTCGCCTGATGCATTACTCGCAAGTCCAGCACAATACATCAGATCCCAGTCACCAAAGTGTCTGCACACACTGCTGCTAGTGAGCAGGTGAGTCATCCTACTAAACATACAGGATTAGCTTGATTCACACTGATTCACAATGAAACCACCAGGAATTTGCTAATACGAACTGTCCGCTCTGTTGGTGGTCTTCTATAGCCAGACAGGAAGCTGCGTTTTTTTTTGCGTTATAAAGTGCCCACCTCTTCTCTTTAACATACGGTCTAATCTGTTCTTTAAAATGATCACAGTCTTAGCACTGACTGTCTCTGATGATAAATTGTTCCACTCATCCACCACTCTTTGTGGGGGGGGGAAATTGTCTTGTATCACTATCAAGCCTAGCTCTTTGTTTATGAATGTTGAATGCATGTCCTCTCATCATAAGACTAGGATCAGGTGTTTTGAAAAGGTCTTCCATTTCCAAACCCTCTAAGTTGTGCATAGTTTTGTAGGACAATGTGAGTGAATGGGATATTGTCATGGAGACAGTGCTGCAGGAGTAATATAGCATGTGAAGTCGACGGCTGGCGGTTTGAGTGGTGTAGATAGGCTAATAAGAAATCACTACAGGCAAGGAAGGAAAGTAGATAAAGAGTGAAAGGTAGGAGAGTGATACTCCCTCATTTATTGTATATATAGTTTCAAGAAACAAGATGGTGGTGATCACATGATCCAGTCTTCCAATCACTAACAAGCATTCGTCTATCCACCAATGAGGGTTCAATATCCTTGTAACCAAGGCATGGTTAGATCTGGCTACAGTCCCCTGTGTTGTCTGGTGTGCAGTGATCCATAAATAACACTTGAAGGGGAGGAGGTATGTGAGGAGAGTTCCAAAGACTCTCTCACAAGTCAAGAAGTGACCCTCTCTCATGTCAAGAAGTGACCCTCTCTCACTCTCTATATTGATATACAATTTCTATCTCTAATTAGTAATGGATCACCAACTCCACATATACGTCATATGCCTTTGGTTTTACATACCATCTACCAGAATACAGACTAGTTTGCAATTTATAATAGAGTAGTTCTCCATAGCAATATCTCAAATATCGGAAAATTTTACAAGCGGGTCATAGTGACAGTTAGCCTACACAGTCTTCCAGTAAGGCAGCACTATAAAGCCATCATGAGTGCGCATTGTCACAAGTCGGTGTCCGTCCTGATATCACCTTACCTGGTGTTAGGACATAAAACCTCGACAAACAAGCTCATTGGCTATATTTTCCTTAACTTAAATTGGCGTGAGTCGAACATTAAAGCTACATAATTCGATGAAGCATCACATTTCCAAAACCAAGATAATTATCTAGAATTGATTGTACACATCTCAGTTAGATAATGATGCAATTATTATTATTAAGCATTTCTTGCCATATAGAAGCGAATACCGAGGCAATTTAATAGAAGTTGTTCCAGCAGAAGCCTTTGTTGTCAAAGCGTTGGCAAGCTTTCCAAAACTAATTTCACATGTTTCCATTTCAGATATATCAAAACTTGGCCCTTTAAAATAAAAGTTACTTCAAACTAAAGTCAGGTAGATTATAACAATCAATTTAATATATTTATCTCAGAAAACTGACCGAAACTCAAACGATCGGACTATGCAACTTTAAAGCCAACAACAATATCGGCAACGGTTTTCCAAATATCTAGAAAACCACAGAGTTATTAACCAAATTCTAGCCTTCTTCTGCTTCTTCAATAAGGCATGAAATAGTTCCTACTCACAGCGGTAATTTGTCGACAAAATCATAACCAGCTTTCCGATTATTGGACTGGACTTGTACACAGCTGATACTTCATTTATAAAATGTATAATACTTTTAGTACGCAGTTACTACTACAGCTGATACTTCATTTATAAAATGTATAATACTTTTTAGTAACAAACAGGATTTGCATACAGTCGCTATTACGACTGATATTAGTTTCATTTATGTATTAAGGAATTGTACTGTACGGCCGGAAGACCAGTGCTTTGGCGCTGACAAAAGATATTATTCGATGAATAAATACTTGAACCAAAAAAAAAAAAAATAGTCGATCGATATGTTCACGCAGGCATTATTAGTCTGACTCTGACAGACGCACCTGCTCACGTGACCTGATACTTGACCTACGCAATGTCCGGGGTCAGACAGACGCAGTGCTTAGTAATCTATTCTGGGGTGGCATTGGGTATAATATTTTGTAGGCCCTACTATTGGAATAGTCAGGTTACAGGGAGCGAGGTCTGTATTAGATATTCGCAAAGTGTATTTATGTCCCACCAGTCTCAGTCAAAATCGCGGACAGAGTGAGTGAGCGCCGCAAAACAAGTTACAGCGTTTGAAGGCAGAGGGGGCGACATAATCAGCCCGGTTGCATAATCGATGAACAATTTAATAACAGATCATTAGAGTAGATGAGTTAGAATATAATAAGGTGTGAAAGCTTCCGATTAATTATACTTGTATAATGTTTATACATCATATATATCAATGGATTGTATGGCCTTTCACCAACAGATTTGTAATATTAAAGCTGCATAGTCTGCTGAAGGACCAAATTTTCAAAACCAAAACATTTATCTAGATTTGATTCTACATCTAACTGAGATACTGATGCACTTATTAAACAGTTGTCACTGAATAAAATGGAATACTGAGGTAATGTACTAGAATCTGCTAGTGTAGAAACCTGTAGTGTCAGAGTTTTGGCTAGATAAAAGATTCACCCGGTACTTGTAGTACACGGGTGAAGATCAGCCTTATATAAAAACGGTCGAAAAATCGGGCTAATGAAATGAGTCTTTATGAGAGCCTAATTTCTCAATCTAAGAAGCAACATTTATTCTATGTATATGTCTTCATGTTTACCCGCTACTTTTGAGTTTGAAAATATAATAAAACATATACTTTAATGCAATTTAAAAGTGAAATCGACGGCGTTCTCTGGCCGCCATCTTGTCTTTTTGCATTCTCGCCCATTTCACCAACTCTGTGCCTATATGGGTAGCCATTTGATACTGGAGCCACAGTTTCTAGTTCCTGTTTCATACTAAACCTATTTTCGCCCGTATTTACACTACGTTGTCCTTCACCCATATACTACAAGTACCAGGTGAATATTTTATCTAAGTTTTGGCATGCATGCAAAAATTAATGTTGCATGTTTCCACTTCAAATATCTCAAAGGTTTGCCATTTAAAATAAAAGTTAATCAAATTAAAGTACCCGTAAGCTAGATTATAACAATCAATCTAATATATTTATCTTAGAAAATGACATAAACTCAAAACCAACTGACTATGCAACTTTAATAACATGCGAAACCTCTTTACAGATATAATAAAAATTAGAAAAAAATAGATTTACTGAAGACAACTGGTACATTATTTAAATTTTTTGTATTTAATTCTTTTTATTGAGGCTGTATTTATACTGTCCATAGCATATAAGCCCGGGTACCCAGGCTTGTTTTCAATGCTGGCCAGTTGTAGTGTTGGTGTTATTTGTGCCCAGAATAAGTAGAGGAAATGTTCCTCGAGGGGACCTTTAGGCATGCTGTATAAGAGCCCATTATTATTATTATTTCGGTGGAAAAGATCAACAAACTCTTAGTAATACAGGGGAAAGTGCAGGTCACCTGACCACTCGGCAGCGCAGCCTGCAGCAATAGATTCACTATTCTTTGTTCCAGCTACAATTGCTGATTGTATACTTAGCTCCATGACACTCGTGTGTGTGCTAAATTAGTTAGCTCCAGGCGTTTTCACGTGTAGAATTTTGCTTGTTCCAAATCCACTGACCAGACGGGATGGCCGAATAAGTTGAGCTTCCCTCTCCTGGTCGAGTCAAACCAATGACTTAAAATTTATACTCGTCGATTCCTAGCCAGGCGCTCGGCATTATTAGGACAGGACTGGTTGGCTCAGTGTCAGAAGAATGTGAGTGAGTGGGATATCAGGTTCATGGTGCTGGTGGCCTGGTCTCCCAGTGGGGCTGCACCATGAAGTCGCCATGAGTGTGCACTGTTACACGTCGGTACATGTCCTTACATGACCTTATATGTTGCCAGGACGTAAAACTCCATCAAACAACCAACCATCCAGATCCACACCTCGTGAAAATGGCGCCATTTTGCGGCGGCAGTTGTCTGCACTAGGCTGAGCCACGTGCGTGTGTCCACTGAACTTGCCATGCACATGCGCAAACCCATAGTCACACCGCCACCTTAACTACCTCCGAGACCAGCCGCGGTGGTCGAATAGGTAGCGCACAGGCTTCCCGCGCGGAAGGTCGCGAGTTCGATTCCCGATCGAGTCAAACCACTGACTTACAGAATTGATACTTGTCACTGCCTAGCCTGGCGCTCGGCATTAATAGGATAGGGCAAGGACTGGTTAGCTCAGTGTCAGGATAATGTGACTGAGTGGGATATCGGGTCATGGTGCTGGTGGCCTGATCACCCAGTGGGGCAGCACTATAAAGTCACCATGAATGTGCACTATCACATGTCGGTACCCGTCCTGATATGACCTTAGATGTTGCAAGGACATGAAACTCCAACAACCAACCAACTACCTCCCAACCAGAGGCGTAGCTAGAGGGGCAGCAGGGAAGGGACTGCTCCCCCTTGAGCATATTCTTCAAAAGTGGTGCCTTTTTTTTAAATAATCAATTCTTTAGTTTCCTTGTATGAAAAAAGTCGCATCTTACTCGTGTTTTCATTTGAAATACAAAATAACAATTTTGCACTTCCTTTAAAACTGCATTTTCTTTGTGTTTTGATGTTTAATACAAAATAAAATGCTAAACGAATTTAACATTATTTGGTATGATTTATGACACTTTTTTAATGTACTCACAAATTTTAACTTTATAGCCGGGCTACGCCCCTGCTCCCAAACTAACACGAATATTCGAGACTCTTAAATTATATTTATTTTTTGGTAAATATGTTTATTCTGCTGAATAAGTCTTGTGTCAGTGCCGAAGCACTGGTCTTCCAGCCATTTTCAATTCAGGGTTATTTACACAAAAGGTATATAGAGTAAGGTATACAATAACTCCTGAATACATAATTTGCAGCAGGTAACACAATGAAATTCTGTAACCCAAAAGTTCCATAGCAATATGGTAACAGCAGTTATTCACATTTGAAATTCTGAAACCCAGAAAGAGAATGGTCCTGCCAACAAACAGAGCCGCCGAGTGCAAAATTAAACTAATCAAACATTGCTTTATTCTCAGTTAACTAAATGCAAACTACAAAATAAACAATGCACACAGGCAAGTCAGTGAATGTAATTTGGAAGACGACGTCGCCATCACTTCGATTGTAATTAGTTTCTTGGGGTTTTATTTCATATCCACCGATTTGTGATACTACGCATCCATTACGACTTTGTAGTGGTGTTCTCTGTGGCAGAGTGGCTAGAATGTCTGACTTTTGTTTAGGTCGCACTCCTAATCTGAAGGTGGGTGGTTCGATTCCCCATGACCCCACCTCTGCTAATTTGGATTTACACCACCATGTATAACTTTGAGCGTCATCACAGACTAGTTGCTCTCCTTACCATGTCTATGTGGTAGGAGGTTAAAAATCCCTTGAGTCGGTAAAAGTGTAGGCTCGGGATTCTATTGGCAAACTGTCTAATGGTGAAATCAAGTCTATTCAGACTTATCCATAATAGGCAATATAAATCTTCAATCAATCAATCAATAGTTCCATCCTCTAGTCGAGGGTTGGATGCAATGGTTCTCCACTTGTCCCGATGTTGTGCTGTTCTGATAGACTGTGAATAATTCAAGCCTGTCCACTGTGAAATATTTGTAAACCATGATGTTCTTGGTCTCCCTCTCCCTCTGCTGCCATTCACCTTCCCTTCCAACAATGTACGGTATATTGAACTCTGACGAATGATGTGGCCAAAATAAATAAGTTTCTTTGTCTGTATAGTGGCAAACAAGCTTTTCTTATTTTTAATTTTTCTGAGAACTTCTTTGTTGGTGATCTTCTTTGTCCATGATATTTTCATCATCCTTCGATAAGTCCACATCTCAAATGCTGCTAAACGTTTGTACATTTTCTTAGAGATTGTCCATGTCTCTGCCCCATACATTAGAGTAGACCACACATAACACTGAAGAATACGCTTCCTTGTTTTGTATTAATATCTTACTTGATGTTAACACTCTATACATTTTGGAGAATGTTGTTCGGGCTATTGTTATCCTTCTTTTAAATCTTCAAAGGGAAAAAAAAAAAAATAGTGCTGCTTCACGATCAACCTATTATATTTATTTCGGAAAATGACAGAAACTCAAAGATATCGGAGTTTGCTGTGTAAGCTTTGTTTGGGAGGTTAGCCTCGTTCTGGTGTCCTCTGCCATTACATTAATAGTCCGGATCCTAACTGTATCCCTGGCACAGCCCTCCCATGAATTCCCAGGAACCCACCAGTCCCACCACACACACATGAATCCCTCAAACATACCACCCCCACACCACACATGAAACCCAACATACCCCCCCACACCACAACATGCCACCCATCACCAACACATACCACCCCCACACCACACACATGCCACACCCACACCACACACATGCCACACCCACACCACACACATGCCACCCCACACACACCACATGCCACCCAAATCCACAACATGCCTCCCCAACACCCCCACACCAAACACATACACCCCAACACAATACCATCCCACTCACACACATACACCCCCAACACCAACACACCCCACACCCACCACACACATGATCCCAAACACACCCCAACACCACCCCTCACCACCCCATACCACCCCACCACCACACACACATGCCACACCCACCACACACACACATGAATCCCTCAAACACCACCAACACTGCCACCCAAATCCACACACATGCCACCCCCACACACATACCACCCCCCAACCACACTTACCACCCCAACACCACACACATGCACACACCCACACACACACATGAACAACATACCACCCCACACCACACACATACCCACCCCCACACCCACACATACCACCCCCACACCCACACACACTACCACCCCATCACCAACACCACATGCCACCCCACACCACACAATGCCACACCACACCAAACCACATACCACCATCACACCACACACATACCACCCCCACACCACACACATACCACCCCCACACCACACACATACCACCCCCACACCACACACATGCCACACCCACAAAACAACACATACACAACATCACACACACCACACATGCCACCCCCCCACAACAAATGCACCCCCCACACCACACACTGCCACCCACACACACCATGCACACCCACACCACACACATACACACCCCCACACCAGCACATACCCCCATCCACACCCACACATGCCATATCCACCACACATGTCACCCACACCCCACCACACATGCCACCCCACACCACACACATGCCACACCCACACCAAACACATGCCACCACCACACCACACACATGCCACCCCCGCACCACACACATGCCACCCCACACCACACACATGCCACACCCACGCCACACACATACCACCCCCACACCACACACATCCCACATCCACCACCCACACATGCCACACCCACACACATGTCACCCACACCCCACACACATGCCACCCCCACACCATACACATACCACACCCACACCACACACATGTCACCCACACCCCACACACATGCCACCCCCACACCATACACATACCACACCCACACCACACACATGCCACCCCACACCACACACCCAATTACACCATTACCAACCCATACGAACACAATGGCACACACATGCACACACCCACCTCACATGCCCACCCACACCAAACACATGCTACCCCTACACCCACACCACACACATACCACCCCTACCCCACACACATACCATCCCCACACCACACACATGCTACACCCACCACACACATACCACCCCTACACCACACACATGACACACCCACCACACACATGCCACACCCACCTCACAAACATGAATCCCTCAAACATACCACCCCCACACCACACACATGCCACACCCAAACCATACACATGCCACACCCACACCACACACATGCCACACCCACACCACACACGTGCCACACCCACACCACACCCATGCCACACCCACACCCACATTACACACATGCCACAACCATACCACACCCACACCACACACATACCATACCCACACCACACACATGCCACCCCCCCACACCACACACATGCCACCCCCCCCCACACCAAGCACATGCCACACCCACACCAATCCACAAGCACCACATGCACTAAATAAACACGAAATTTGGTTAAGTTATTTGTTTTTGGAAAATACGCTTTCATCGGACTAAAGGACTGTAAGGAAATCCACATGGACATATTCCGGCAGTTCCAGGATCTCCTATTTCTGTATGGCTTGATTTCCTTTATCAACAATTTCTGTATACTTGTTTATGGTGTTTTTGTTTTTAATTGTATTTTTGTGTATAGTTTGTTTAGTATGGCGTAGACTAACAATCTGAAGATACCCAGTTTGTTAGTGTGTGTTTTTTGTACATCAGTCGATTAAGTTGGGGAATTTTTAGTCACAGACAAGTTGATCTTCCTATTTCCCCTGCTCCTAACCCTATCCTAGTAATCCCTGACTCGACCAGGATACTTCACAACACATCCTGGTTCCTGCATCCTGGTCCCTGACAACATCCTGGGTTCATGGTGCATCCTGGTCCCTGACAACATCCCGGTTCATGGTGCATCCTGGTCCCTGACAACATCCCGGTTCATGGTGCATCCTGGTCCCTGACAACATCCTGGTTCCTGGTGCATCCTGGTCCCTGACAACATCCCGGTTCATGGTGCATCCTGGTCCCTGACAACATCCTGGATCATGCTGCATCCTGGTCCCTGACAACATACCGGTTCATGGTGCATCCTGGTCCCTGACAACATCCTGGTTCATGGTGCATCCTGGTCCCTGACAACATCCTGGTTCATACAATGACTTCATGGCTCAGCTGATGGAAGCAGTCTCAAGTCCATAAAAACACTCAGATATTGTGTGTAGAGCACTCGAGTAAGCACTACCTGAGGGAACAAATAGAGACTCTGCCTGCCTGACACATTTACTCACTATCAGTGCAGAGATAACAATCTGCTGAAATATAAATCATAAAGTAGGTCAAGGTGGCTAGCTCGATGAAAACATTAACTTCTTTGTAACCAAAACACTTACATACTTAGCGGCGTTCTCTGTGGCGGAGTGGTTAGAGTGTCTGACTTTTTCTAGGTCAGACTCCTAATCTGAGGGTCGGCGGTTCGATTCCATGTGCCCCCAGCTCTGCCAATTTGGATTTCCACCGCTGTGTATAACTTACAGCGTCATCAAAGGCCAGTTGCTCTCATACCATGTCTATGTGGTGTGGGAGGTTAAAAATCCGTTGGGGTCGGTAAAAGTGTAGGCTCGGGCTTTCTATCGACCAGCAGTGGAGTGGGGAAGACCAGTTGTCTGTGACTGGGATTTCCCCTGCTTGGGACGACTAATGTACCCAAAAAGAAATGAGAGACAAATAAGTGTTCACACTTCCTGTCTACCATTCGCTATATCGCTATATGAAGAGTCCAGGCGCAAAACCACGTAATTTGAATTAAATTAAAAGATTTTTATCCGAAGATAATTTAAATTTTCACTAATTCCACTTTTCTTGTGATGACTTGATTATGAAGGAATGAACAAAAAAAGTAGGAATGTATGAAAACAAACTCTTTGAAACCTTGATTCCAGTGAAATAATGAAACAAAGCAAAACAAAATGAAGGCAGACACCCACCAATATAAACCAATACGAACCAAATACAGAACCTTGTTAACCACCCACATATACAGAAACAGAACACACTCACTACCAACCCAAATCTAACCAAAAACAAAACAAGAACACCAAACAACCACAAACTACAAACCCAACACACAGCCATAATAAACCCCAAAAAGCACATTACCAATGAGAAATGATTACAATATTAAGTACATAGCTAAGTAGTCACCTGAGACTGACAAGAATAGTGACTGATGCTGCACATAATGCAGCATCAGTCATGCACACCCATTGTACAACGTGTCCTGTGCTGCACAGAAACAGCACAGGATGCTCTGTGAAACCACATATAAAATTCCAGAGTGCATGTAACACGGCTGGAAAGCCAGTGATACTATACTTGTTTAGATGAATAAACACTTGTGAAAATAAGAAAAATTTTGATTTCACTTTTTGGATTGACGTTTACGGGGTTTTGCTCCAGAACTCTTCATATATTATTTTGATTCTACGTAACCAACTTAAATACTGGTACACTCCATTAAGCATTTGATGGTGCATACAACTATTACAGGGAAATACTAAATCAATTTAATAGAACATGCTACTGTTGAACTTGAAGTGCTGTGTGTCAGAATTTTAACATGCATGTCAAAATTACTTTTGAATTTTATACTTTGAATATCTCCAATTTATAATAAAAGTTAATTCAAACTTAAGTAAGGAAGGTTATAACGATCAACCTAATATATTTATCTGAAAGATATGACAGAAACTGAAAATAATAGTACCGTGCAACTTTAATATACGCATAAATATATACCGTATATGTCACAATAGAAGCACGCTAGCCAATAGAAGCACACACCCCAATTCAAGATTGAAAGCACACACAAATTTACGACCATATTCAGACTAAATGCACATCAAATAAGACAATCCCACTAAATTTCAGAGGCACGACAAAAACAAATAAAACAAAAAAAACAACCCCAAACAAAAAACAAACCAAAACACAATAGCGCCATCCATGTGTCGCACTCAGCAATGCACGTCTATTGGGACATATAAAGTGGCCTGGGGCCGACAATTTTGTTTGGATTAACCAATACTTTGGATTAACCGACTTTGGTTTAACCAACTGTTTTATATGATAAATGATAATATTTTGCCAGGCCGCCGAAAGAAGTTTGGATTAACCGATCGTTTGCCTTAACCGAGCTTGGTTTAACGGGGTTGTACTGTAGATATATCTCAGAAAATGACAGAAACTCAAAACCATCGGACTATGCAACTTTAACATCTCACGGACTCTTGGTCCACTCGACCATTCACTTGCTCGCATCACCCACAATGCAGTCAAACTAAGCCGAATTATTTAAATCATCCAAGTGTCACTTTTCTTGATGCAAAGCAGCATTATTATACACTATTTCTCTAAATATCTCCCACATTTCATCATCATCATCATGCTGTCGGTCGCGATAGAACAAAAACTGCTTTAATTAATTTCATGAAAGCTGCCTACAAAAGTGTTGAAGTGCTGCTGGCTTTTGCAAGTTACCAGCGGCACTCTCTCGGGGAGCAAATAGAGGTCTCACACCGGCAAGAACATGTCCAGACAGGCGCAAAACTATTTGTCCCTGCAGTGGCTGGTCGGGAGATGTTGGGAGTTCCATACATCAACCGCCCTTAATGCTGCCACAGTGACATGGTTTTCTGTTTAGGGTTTGCTCCCTTAGCCTTCGGTTCTGTCAAGAACCTGTACCACAAGGCAGTGGTTCACAACTCTGAAGGGCAGGGGCGTCAAACTCCCTGAGGTATTGCAATAACTGCAGTACCCATTTATTACTCCTCTATCCGATGCATCAGTCAATATAAATTGTGTAAAATACTGTAATGTCACATTGCTGGAAGACCAGTGCCCTGGCAATGAACAAAACTAAACTTTATTCGGTGATTAAAGACATCAAACTAACATATCTCATTTGTATCTTTTCAGATTGTTCTGATCAACTAGACGACTTTTAATGAGGACGTTGGCACAATCAAAGTTTGTGTAGCAGCAACAGCGGTAGAGCATTCCACTGCCAATGGAAAGATCCCAAGTTATTGCCTCTTCAGCGATCTAAGCCTTACACAGGTTCCGTGTGCACAGCCTCTGTGACTAATCAAAGGCCTATGTGTGACTCATCAAAAGCCTCTGTGTGACTCAGCTCATCAAAAGCTTGAGTCTAACTCATCAGAATCCTGTGTGTGACTCATCAAAAACATGTGCGTCACTCATCAAAGGCCTATGTGTGACTCAGCTTATCAAAAGCTTGAGACTAACTCATCAGAATCCTGTGTGTGACTCATCAAAAAGCCTGCAACTCACCAGAATTCTGTGTGTACCTCATCAAGACCATGTTGGTGACTCATCAAAAGCATGTGTGTGACTCTTCAAAATCCTATGTGTGACTCATCAAAAGACTATGTGAAACTTGTCAAAAGCATGTTTGGAACTCATCAAAAGCATGATTGCGACTCACCAGAATCCTATGTGTGACTCGTCAAAAGCCTGTGTGTGACTCATCAAAAGCCTCTGTGCGACTCACCAGAATTATGTGTGTGACTCGTCAAAAGCCTCTGTGTGACTCGTCAAAAGCCTCTGTGTGACTCATCAAAAGCATGTGTGTGACTCATCAAAAGCATGTGTGCGACCCACCAGAATCCTGTGTGTGACTCGTCAAAAGCCTGTGTGTGACTCGCCAAATTCCTTTATCAAAAGCTAGTCTGCCTCACCTCACGAGGAAGGAATCAGACGATAAACAAGACTACGGCTAAACCGAGGTTCATCACAGGACACACCGCTCAACACTTCCAGATCGACAACCCACGTTAGGGGTATCAGAAGGACCCCCCCAGCTAAGCGCTGCGGTGTGGCCTCTATAAGTTATTTTTAACTCTCAACAACTCCTTGTCAGGGACATCATGTGATCTATGTACATTTCTTGGTTTCTAATCAAATCTAAACAGAAGAGATATATCTTGTGATTTTTTTTGTTATAGGAATGACAGCCGCTTCTTCCTGGTTTGTCCCGAGAATCAACATGGCGTCACCCTCATTTTGAGGTGAGACACAAAGTGTGGACTGGGTGTTGATGATACTGGTTAAGTGAGCTGCCTCCTGGTACTTCCAGGGTAATCACTGTGTCATAGGTAACTACAAACAGCAGAGAAACAGCGCAGTTTGTAGCCAAACTGCCTCGAATACCTTGAATCAAAAATAATATTACTTCAAGCTCCAAACAGGTGACTCATACAAATACCTAATCGGGCAATGTACCGGATATGTACCGGACATGTACCGGGTATGTACCGGATAGACTCCTACAATCAGGGTTCACCATTGGCTGGCTATGGAAGTACCTTTCAGCAGGTTGTCAACTACATGTATAGCCAGCCCCCGGGTTAGACCCGAACGATACCCGGAGAATCCACAGTGAGGCTCCGAGCCTCCATTCCAGCTGCCCGCGATGATGAAGATGCAGTTCTCCATTGAGTGCCTCCTCATCCTCTTCGTCACGGTGGCGATCGTGGTCACCAATGGCCTGACGCTGCTGATCGTGTTTCGCACGGATCACCTGACGTTCCTGAACCGCTACTTCTTCGTCTCCATGACGGTGTGCGATTTGTGCATTGGGCTGCTCGTGACGCCCTTCTCGTTCTGGACGAGTCTGTTCGGCGGTTGGATCTACGGCGAGAAGTTCTGCCATGTCGAGGCGTACCTGGCCGCCATTTTCTGGATCGCTTCAGTGTACTCACTCACGTGGATGAGCATCGACCACTACGTGGCGATACGCAAGCCGGACCGGCACGACTCAATGATGACCCCGATGAGGTCCATCTGCTGGCTAACGCTTGTCTGGGTGGCCGCCTTCAGCTTCTGCTGCCCTCCGCTGTTCGGGGAGCAGCGCGCCAAGTATTACGCCGAGGCGGCCATTTGCGTTATCGACTGGAACCTGCAGCGCGCGTATGTCATTACATCTGGGGTACTAATAATCGTTCCGCCACTCGTGGCGCTCACCATCTCCAATCTGTACCTCTTCACCGCGGAGTACCAGGCCAACAAGCAGGTGTATGAGAAGTGTGCGGACTCATGCTCACGGCCGGGACACTACTTTGTGAATTTCGTGCTTGGCCTCTTGTACCTAGCCACCTGGCTGCCCTGGTGTGGACTCCAGGCCTATGAGCTCATCCAGCTGCAGTTTGGGGGATCACCCGGCCCCACACGATTGCATTTCTTCCTTATCTGGTTTGCCATCTCAAACTCATTCTTGAAGTTCTTCACCTACGTAATATTAGACGCTGACTTCCGAAGCGGACTCCAAGAGCTCTTGGTCTGTCTGCACTACCGACCGGGCTCCTGACGGCGTCGCTGGCCGGCCTGCCTCAAGCGGGTCGGTGGTGATGGCGAAGCGCCCGCTTCGGAGCCTCGACGACCACCTCACAAGTCATCGGTGTCAAATAAAAAGAAAGGATCTGATACGCACACAAACAACGCAACGAAGTCAACAAACCGCATCGCGCATCGCAGCTACCCGAGCACGAGCGCGAGCTCAGAAGGCACTGGGGTTTACCGGTCCTACTATGAAGACCCTCCGATGGAGGAGGACTGGGTATGACGTCACGGTTAGATCCGTATCGGTCGTTACCATGGCAACGGCAATGCCAACGCTGGGATTAATCTCCCACACTGACGGCGATTGGCAGCGCATGACATTGCGCAATACCATACCTCGCTGATGCGCTCGGCTACTAAATCACCATATCGAGCCGGAAGCGTCGCCATAGCAACGACGGGGAAGATAAGTGCGCATTTCCGGTCGCGTCAGTGTCAATATGTGGATTGAGTGATTGTGCTGGGTGCAGGCCCACATGTAGGTGGGTGTGACGACATACCGCTAGCTGGCTTTGACAGTTGAGAAGTTGAGAAGTGAACTTTGCGTAAAGCTAAGATTCCATATATGCTATATGTGGCATGCGGCATGTGAATGCGGTATGCGGCATAGATGCCCATTTTGGGGTTTTTTTGCTCCAAATTTGTGAAGGAAAGTCAAAGTTACTGTTGTTTTCTATGCAAACGCAGCGGCATTCGCATTGGTATTCGCACTGATCGGTCCATGGGTCGATCCATTTGCTGCATTCGCATTCGCAATCGCATTCGCTATCGCATTCGGACATATGGAAGCACTACTGTGCCATTACATGCTTTTCCATTTTTTGCCACATTTGCATTTGCATATCGCATACCGCGTATGTGGAATCTTAGCTTAAGCGCGGTATGGAATACACTCCATGGTTCAGAGCTCTGCCACCAGGGGGCGGCCAGCACCGCTGGAACTAAGTCGGCCCAATTGGACGCCGTGATTACAGACCATGTCAACATGATCAGCGGCTCCCTCCTCCTCCACCAACACCACCACCACCACTACCACCACCACCACCACCAACCACTCCCACTATTACCATTTCAGCTGCCTACTGCTCACTGACCGTTGCCATGGCGACCGCTACCCCGGTGGAGATTGTCGTAGTAGAGTGACACTCTATAGCTCCCTCACTGTACTTGCACAGCGTCCAATCTGTTAGATGTTCACCAACATGCTTTGTGTATTTAGGTAGGATATAGGAGGTATAATTTAATCCACCAGGATTCAAACTCCCGACCGTCCGCACGGGAAGCCTGCGCTCTACCGATTTGGCCCGTCTACCAGTATCTAAGTTGGATATGTAATTCAAGTCTTGGTAACTATTTTGGTTTAGAAAATGTTATGCTTTTATTGGATTTTGCAGCTCTAATTATATATTAATATGTAGTGATATTGTTTCCCGTTTTTGTCTTGCTTTTTTTCTTCATGTACGGAGATAAACCTATCTGCTAGTAAAACGCAGACTGTGTGTTGTTAGTGTGCCGGTGTAGTCAGTTCAAAACACTACCCCACAACAACACTACGGTAGTGTTTTCAACCTAGGTTCAAAACACTACGGTAGTGTTTTCAACTTAGTTAAAGGTAGGTTCAAAACACTACTGTGGCCACGCTCAAAACACTATCCTTAAGTTCAAAACACTCCCTTTAAGTTCAAAACACTAATGTCATGGTGCTGGCAGCCTGGTCTCCCAGTGGGGCAGCACTATAAAGTCACCATGAGTGTGCACTCTCACAAGTCAGTACCCGTCCTGAGATGACCATAGATGTTGCTAGGACATAAAACAACAACAAACAATCAATCAAACCCCGCAGCATGGTCAGCATATCAATATGTACCAGTAGGTTACATTTTGCGGCATTACAAACCAGATGGGATGGCCGAATGAGTTAGAGCGTCCATCTCCCGTGTTGGTAGATTGTGGTGTCGTGGGTTCGAATCCTGGTCGAGTCAAACCAATGACTTAAAAATTGATACTTGTTGCTTCCTCGCCTGGCGATTGGCATTATTAGCATAGGGCAAGGACTGGTTGGCTCAGTGTCAGGATAATGTGACTGAGTGCGATATCAGGTCATGGTGACGCGTAGTGTTTTCAACTTAGGTTGAAAACACTACCCTAGTGTTTTCAACAGGGTACTGTTTTGAACGTCCTACACCGGTCTTCTCCGGTTTGATTCCCTTGCAGTCATAACCCGTTCCTTACAATTCGGCGTCACGTGACCAATATCCTATATACATTGCGCGCGCATCAACCAGCTCAGTAAATGATAACTGTCGTCTGCTCTCGCCACCATTTGCGGTGTTCTCTGTGGCAGAGTGTTTAGAGTGTCTGACTTTTTTCTAGGTCGGACTCCTAATCTAAAGGTTGGTGGTTCGATTCCCCATGCCCCCACCTCTGCCAATTTAGATTTCCACCGCTGTGTATAACTGACAGCGTCATCAAAGGCCGGTTGCTCTCATACCATGTCTATGTGGTGTGGGAGGTTAAAACTCCCTTGGGTCGGTAAAAGTGTAGGCTCGGGCTTTCTATCAACAAACTGTCTAATGGTGAAAACAAGTATATTCAGACTTATCCATAATAGGCCATATAAATATTCAAGAAGTTGACCACACAAAGTAACTCTCTGTTACTGAAAATTAATAACTATTCCAATGACAGAATGAACAAAATATCACCTATTCTATAGAGGACGCCTTTTTCTGTTGGCCTTTTTACATTCGTTGTATTGATTAAAGTTGCCTGGTCTGATGGTTTTGAGTTTCTATTATTTTCTGAGATAAATAGGCTACATTATATTGATCATTAAAATCTGGATTATTTTAGTTTTGAAGTAAATTCTATTTTAAATAAGAAGCTTTGGAGATATTTGAAGATAAGTCTTTCCAAGTAAATCAATCAGGGAAGGATCGTGTTGACGTGGTTTTTGGGTGTGACTATTACGGTATACATATATACATATATATATATCACATAAAAGGTGGGCTACGCCCTAGTAAGGAAACAGAACGAGGAGTGGTGGGAAGCCTAGTTTATTTAACCGAGGCCCTTGGCCGAGCAATAGATAGCCAAGACCCCAGCCGGCTATACCGGCCCAGGCCCCCAACACTCCTCCGAACTATTCCGAATAGCAGATAGGGTCGCAGCAACCCGCAGATCGTTCACGATCCAGGTTTGTAGCGGGGTCTTCAGGTATGCATAGACCGTCTCTGAAGCCCAATCGCCCCTGGCTTTGATCTCCTCGATAGTCGCACCAGCCATTGACAAGTTGGTATATATAATGAATCCTAAATGGAGCAGATGACATTAAACACTGTGTCGTTAATAAGTTGGGAAGACACTCGGCACCCCAGCATCCCATTCCCCTTTCTACCATCACCACCCCCTCCTTTCCCATCACCACCACCACCACCACTATCTGCTCCACTCTCACCCACCGCCCTCTCCCCCCACCCCACCCCCACTGCCTCTCTGAGACTCGCACAACAATATCTCTAATCAACCCCCCACCACCATCACCACCACCCCGAACCTATCCTGGTACTCAGTATTACTAGGATACGGCAATGACTGGTTGCTTTGTTAGTATCAGCATACAGTGATTGAGTGAGTCACTGTGACTAAATGTATGGGAATAATAATAATAATAATATATTTATTTGCACATGATCAATGTACATACAACTTGATATTTATATCAGTAATTCTTTCACATGAAAAAGGAGAAAGCAGAAGTACAATACTTATGAGGTGCTTTCCCCATTTTAAAAATAACACAGATACATTTCTTCTACCATAGAAATAATAAATAGAAAAATAAAAGTTAAAAGCATCTCAACATTACCCTCAATACTGTAAATTACATCTCAATATTTATGTAACCGACTACTATGTGTTTTCCCTCTGATAAAGCTTAAATATTTTCTTTTTACTTGTTGCTTCCAAGCCTGACGCTCGGCATTAATAGGATATGGCTGATAAAGCTTAAATATGTTCTTTTTATACATTACCAATACAACCTTACTTATTCACAAACAGCATAATCGTGTAAGACTATTTATAATTGGAAGCACGTATTATTTAGGGTTTATTTGAGTTATTTACGGTTTATTCTAGGCTGTCTGTACTCGTCGTGGTCAGCTGTGACTTACACTTATTCAATCGCAAACATCTGGTCTTCCTCATTCCACTGCTCCTTGTCCTATCCTAGTAATGCTGAGCAGAGGGCGTCAAGTGAGGCAGTGAGTGCACTTAGTAGGAGCCCCCTATCTCACTTAAAAAATAGACATTTCTTAACAAAAATATGGCAAAAGTGACATTCTCAAACCTTGTTTTTTAATAATCCAGAACAAATCGTGTGCAGAGCAGAGACAAATTATGGCGTATCGGAAAGGGGGGGGGGAGATGCAGCGGGTCAAAAGATATATTTCTAAAATAGGGAGAAAATTGGATTTTAAAACTGAAAATAGGGCTAAATAGGGCGTCATCCAAAAAATAGGGAAAAATAGGAAAAAGCAGGACAATTTACGGCCTATGAGCATCGGGCTAGGTACTGAGAAGTAGAAACTACTAACTCATTGGTTTGATTTGGCCACTGTTCGAATCCAGGTTGGGATACATTATTTCTATCGATATTAAATGTATATCAAATTCTATCAATATTAAATGTATATTTTCCTGAGCATGCATGAGTTGACTCTAATAAAGTGAGCTTCGCTGTGACGTCATAATATACCAGTTACCGCTTTCACTTTTTTTCTGCGAGGGGGGGGAGGAATAACTAACCCTATGTCAGCACTGACAGACAGCGATGTGACTTAAGTTTGATGACAGTGATCAGACAGTGGTGTTACTTAAGGTTGGTGACAGTGATCAGAGACTGGTGCCACTTATGTTTGGTGAGAGTGATCAGAGACTGGTGCCACTTAAGTTTGGTGACAGTGATCAGACAGTCGTGTCACTTAAGTTTGGTGACAGTGATCAGAGAGTGGTGCCACTTAAGTTTGGTGACAGTGATCAGACAGTGGTGTTACTTAAGGTTGGTGACAGTGATCAGAGAGTGGTGCCACTTATGTTTGGTGACAGTGATCAGAGACTGGTGCCACTTAAGTTTGGTGACAGTGATCAGACAGTCGTGTCACTTAAGTTTGGTGACAGTGATCAGAGAGTGGTACCACTTAAGTTTGGTGACAGTGATCAGGCAGTGGTGTTACTTAAGGTTGGTGACAGTCATCAGACAGTGGTGTGACTTAAGTTTGGTGACAGTGATCAGACAGTCATGTCAGTTATGTTTGGTGACAGTGATCAGACAGTGGTGTCACTTAAGTTTGGTGACAGTGATCAGAGAGTGGTGCCACTTAAGTTCGGTGACAGTGATCAGATAGTGGTGCCACTTAAGTTTGGTGACAGTGATCAGACAGTGGTGTTACTTAAGGTTGGTGACAGTGATCAGGCAGTGGTGTGACTTAAGGTTGGTGACAGTGATCAGGCAGTGGTGTGACTTAAGGTTGGTGACAGTGATCAGACAGTGGTGTGTCTTAAGTTTGGTGACAGTGATCAGACAGTCATGTCAATTATGTTTGGTGACAGTGATCAGACAGTCGTGTCACTTAAGGTTAGTGACAGTGATCAGACAGTCGTGTGACTTAAGTGTGGTGTCAGTGATCAGACAGTCGTGTGACTTAAGTTTGGTGACAGTGATCAGACAGTCATGTCAGTTATGTTTGGTGACAGTGATCAGACAGTCGTGTCACTTAAGGTTAGTGACAGTGATCAGACAGTCGTGTCACTTAAGTTTGGTGACAGTGATCAGACAGTTGTGTCACTTAAGTTGGGTGACAGTGATCAAACAGTGGTGTCACTTATGTTTGGCGACAGTGATCAGACAGTGGTGTGACTTAAATTTGGTGACAGTGATCAGACAGTCGTGTGACTTAAGTTGGGTGACCGTGATCAGACATTGGTGTCAATTATGTTTGGTGACAGTGATCAGACAGTGGTGTCACTTATGTTTGGTGACAGTGATCAGAGAGTGGTGCCACTTAAGTTTGGTGACAGTGATCAGACAGTGATGTCACTTAAGTTTGGTGACAGTGATCAGACAGTCGTGTCAGTTATGTGTGGTGACAGTGATCGGACAGTGGTGTCACTTATGTTTGGTGACAGTGATCAGACAGTGGTGTCACTTAAGGTTCGTGACAGTGATCAGACAGTGGTTTGACTTAAGTTTGGTGACTGTGATCAGACAGTGATGTCACTTAAGTTTGGTGACAGTGATCAGACAGTGGTGTCACCTATGTTTGGTGACAGTGATCAGACAGTCGTGTCACTTAATGTTGGTGACAGTGATCAGACAGTGGTGTCACTTAATTTTGGTGACAGTGATCAGACAGTGGTGTCACTTAAGTTTGGTGACAACTCAGGCCAAGTCAAACCAATGACTTGCAAATTTGATAATTATCACAACCTATCCTGGTACTCAGCATTACTAGGATACGGCAAGGCCAGGTTGCTTTGTCCAGTATCAGCATAAAGTGACTGAGTGAGATATTGGGTCAAGGTGCCATCAGCACGGTCTCCCAGTGGGGCAGCACTATAAAGTTGCTATGAATGCGCACTGTCACAAGTCAGTTCCCGTCCTGATATGACCTTAGATGTTGCTATGATGTAAAACAACCACAAATTACTTACACTGTCGGGCATTAAGGGAGTGTGGAAGAAGAACCACCTTCTCTCTGCACACACACACCCTTCCTCACCCCCCCCCCCCTTCCTCCCCCAGAACACCTCGCCCCTTTTTGTGTGTGTGGTTTCTCGCCGGTTGCTTTTTGCCCCATCTAGATTCACTTGAAGGCGGCCAGAATTCCTGGCCTCTGGGGTAGATTCGCATGGATAATTAACTATGGTTGGTCGATAATTGCACACTCTGTGGTGGGATGATGCGCGCAAGGAGAACGCCGGGCGGCAATCTAAGCCGCAGAGAGAGAGATGGACAGGGCGAGGGAGGAAGTTGGGAAGAGAGAGGGAGAGCGAGGGAGATGAGAGATAAGAAGAGAGAGGGTGAGGAAGAGAGAAGAAAGAGAGGGAGAGGAAGAGGAGAGATAGGAAGAGAGAGGGAGAGCAAAGGAGACGAGAGATAGAAAGAGAGAGGGCCAGGGAGAGAGAAGAAAGAGAGGGAGAGGGAGTAAGAGGAGAGTTAGGAAAAGAGAGGGACAGCAAGGGTGATGAGAGATCGGAAGACAGAGGGCGAGTGAGGGAGAGAGAAGAAAGAGAGGGAGATGGAGGAAAAGGGGAGTTAGGAAGAGAGAGGGAGAGCGAGGGAGATGAGAGATAGGAAAAGAGAGGGAGAGGGGGGAGAGAAGAAGGAGAGGGAGATGGACGAAGAGGAGAGATAGGAAGAGAGAGGGAGAGCGAGGGAGATGAGAGATAGGAAGAGAGATGGCGAGCAGGAGAGAAGAAAGAGAGGAAGAGGGAGCAAGAGGAGAGTTAGGAAAAGAGAGGGAGAGCAAGGGTGATGAGAGATAGGAAGAGAGAGGGAGAGTGAGGGAGAGAGAAGAAAGAGAGGGAGATGGAGGAAGATGGGAGTTAGGAAGATTGATTGATTGATTGATTGGTGGTTGCTTTAGGCCGTGTCAGCAGCATAGGCCATATTCACGGCGAGAAATGTTTGTTTTTTGTTCAAACCATCGCTTTTACATGTAAAAGCAGACAATCAATTATGTGCCAATAGACACTCATTAAATTAGAAAGCTCACAATCATATATGTGTGGTCAAGGGAAACAAATTCCCATAGAAAAAGAAAAGTTTTATTAATAATTGATAGAATCTATTTAGTAAACTATAGGAGGTGGTACAGTCCAGCTGCCCTCAAAAAGGCTAAAATATTTTCCTGTTTTACCTTAGTAAAAAGGTCATGCATACTGTCTGCAGTGTAGAACTGTTGGTGTAGGGCCAAAAAATCAACGCAACTTAGTAAAATGTGTCTGAGTGCCAGCGGGGACTGACACCCAATACATTCAGGGGGAGCATGTGTAAGCCACCAGTGGCCAATAGCATGTGTAAGCCACCAGTGGCCAATACGGCAGCGGCTAAGGACCGCTTGGTCCCGCCGACCTCCCACATGAGTCTGTGGTGGCTTTCCCACAGATGGTTCAATTTCTTTAGATAGGAAGAGAGAGGGAGAGCGAATGAGATGAGAGATAGGAAGAGAGAGGGAGAGAGACGAAAGAGAGGAAGGGGAGGAAGAGGAGAGTTAGGAAGAGAGAGGGAGAGCGAGGGATATGAGAGATAGGAAGATAGAGGGAGAAAGGGAGAGAGAAGAAAGAGAGGGAGAGGGAGGAAGAGGAGAGATAGGGAGAGCGAGAGAGATGAAAGATAGGAAGAGAGAGGGAGAGCGAGGGAGAAAGAAAGAGAGGGCGATGGAGGAAGACGGGAGTTAGGAAGAGAGAGGGAGAGCGAGGGAGATGAGAGATAGGAAGAGAGAGGGAGAGAGACGAAAGAGAGGAAGGGGAGGAAGAGGAGAGTTAGGAAGAGAGAGGGAGAGCGAGGGATATGAGAGATAGGAAGAGAGAGGGAGAAAGGGAGAGAGAAGAAAGAGAGGGAGAGGGAGGAAGAGGAGAGATAGGAAGAGAGAGGGAGAGCGAGAGATGAAAGATAGGAAGAGAGAGGGCAAGAGGGAGAGAGAAGAAAGATAGGGAGAGGGAGGAAGAGGAGAGATAAGAATAAAGAGGCAGAGCGAGGGAGATGAGAGATAGGAAGAGAGAGGGAGAGAGAAGAAAGAGAGGGAGAGAGAGGAGAGATGAGAGAGAGAAGAGAGATGAGGGGCACGAGAGAGGGAGAGTGAGAATAAATGGAGGGAGCGCGAGAGAGTGAGAGCAGAGGAAATAATATGAGGGGAGAGAGAGAGAGAATGGGGGTTGAGAGAGCAACTGAGGGGCGGGGTGAGATGTGGCTTCCCTTAAAATTGTGTAATCCGTTTGTTTTAAGTTTCTGTCGTGTTCTTTTGGTATTTTTAGAGAGCTATATTAGGGTGGTTGCCATAATTTTACTTTAAAGCAACTTTTATTTTAGAGTGTTACAATTGGAGATATTTGAACATGTAAAATTAATGTTGGCATGCCCATAGGAATATTTTAGATTCAAGATTCAAGCTTCAGAAGTCCTATTAAATTGACCTTGTTTCCTTGTGTACAACACTAAATGCTAAATGAGTACACCGATTTTTAAGCTGGATATTGACGATCAAATCTGTGTAAGTTAGTTTTTTGTGGTTTTATTTTAATGATATGCTTTGATTGAACTTGGAAAAACGAAAAAAAAAGAAATAGCAACAAAGATACACTGCCATTGTAGATAGAGAGAATTTGTCGTTCTGATGAAAAGAAATATGTGCCACATATATAGTGCCTGCATTCTTTAAAGCTTCTGGTATTTTGTTATTGTCAGGGTACTTTCCTATATATATAAGTAACACCTTTACGACATTCAATTCACAAATGCATTGTGCATGCGCATCACGGTATGATATTTGGTACTCTGTGAATATATCTACCAATCACAGTACACATGTGCATCATACTATGATATTTGGTACTCTCGAAATATATCTACCAATCACAGTATGCATGTGCATCACGCTATGATATTTGGTACTCTGTGAATATATCTACCAATCACAGTACACATGCGTATCACACTATGATATTTGGTACTCTGTGAATATATTTACCAATCATAGTACGCGTGCACATCACACTATGATATTTGGTACTCTGTGAATATATCTACCAATCACATTACGCATGCACATCACACTACGATATTTAGTACTCTGTGAATATATCTACCAATAACAGTACACATGCGCATCACACTATGATATTTGGTATTCTGTGAATATATCTACCAATCATAGTATGCGTGCACATCACACTATGATATTTGGTACGCTGTGAATATATCTACTAATCATAATACACATGCGCATCACGCTATGATATTTGGTACTCTGTGAATATATCTACCAATCATAATACACATGTGCATCATGCTATGATATTTGGTACTCTCGTAATATATCTACCAATCACAGTACCCATGCACATCTAATGATGACATTCGGTATTCTGTAAATAGTTAGAATAGAGGGGCTCGAGAAATAGTGTTCACGGTAGATACAACAAGAAGAGAATTTAGAGAGAATGCCATAGTCTAAATACAGCTAGCATATCGTGATGTCAAATGGGTTTATGAATGTGAAGATTTCCTAAATTTAAACATACCTGTATGAATAAAATAGTATAGGCTTAAATATATACGTGTGTTGGTAAACTGTAAAAATATCATATATGAATCCATGTATAAATATCTAATATATTGTATTTCTATGAAAACAGAATATATGACCCTCTATATATGAATACACATCGATCACAATGATATGGAGCATGAAAGAAATATTATCATGTAATTAAAAGTGATTATATTGAAGTAGTAGAAGATAATATATAATGCATTAAAAGTGTGAAGCAGTGTGTTAAATTATGCACTATCCCACAGTATAGGGCGTATACGCTTGAATACTAACTCACCATCACTGGAATGGACTGCACTGGATAAAATTACACGTAAAATACATAAAATGATGATGGTGATGATGATGGTGGCGATGGTGATGATGATGATGATAATAATAGTAATAAAACGTCACATTGGAATATTAAATAACTAAACTATTGTCATTCCTTATCAAATGTTTGAATGTAGTAACAGTAAAATCAACCAGACTGAAATAATACATCATATTAATGGTCTCTTCAGTACAAAAATATACCTCATACACATTTAGATAAAGAAAACCAACGCTTCTATGCTTTATAGTACCAAACAGGAAGTGCCCCATATTCTGAAGCAGCGCGTAAGGCATTATGGGGATAGCTGAAAGAGAATATAAATCAGTAGTTTTTAACTTGCTAGTTAAACCAGACGGGGTGACCGAATGAGTAGAGCGTCCATCTCCTGTGTTGGGAGATCGGGAGATCCGAACCCGTGCGGTCACTGGCTGCAGGACTGCAGCATTGTTTAAAACTGGTCGAGTCAAACCAATGACTTAAAAATGTATACTTGTCGCTTCCTAGCCTGGCGCTCGGCATTATTAGGATAGGGCAAGGACTGGTTGGCTCAGTGTCAGGATAATGTGACTGAGTGGGATATCAGGTCATGGTCTGGCGGCCTGGTTCCGTAGTGGGGCAACACTATAAAGTCGCCAAGAGTGCGCACTGTCACAAGTCGGTACCCGTCCTGATATGACCTTAGATGTTGCTAGGACGTAAAACAACAACAAACAAAACTTGCTAGATAAAGCTACATAATCTGATGATAGCATGCAGAAACCAAAACATTTACCTCAATATTATCCTAATAATGCAACTTGGATACCAGTGCACTCTTTACATATTTAATGCAGGTTTGTGCTGCGTTGCTATGTTAAAAATAATTGCCTACCGGAAGTCTATGTCAAGCATTTTGGTGTGCACATCAAAATCAATGTTACATGTTTTCACTTCAAATAAATGCAAAGTTACCCATTTAAAATAAATGTTCCTTCAAACTAAAGTAGGCCTAATGCCGAATTGACATGTTTTCAATTAAAAGAAAACAAAAGTTAACCTTTTAAAATAAATAAAATATAATGTTGCATGTTTTCACTTTAAATAACTCCAAAATGAATCATTCAAAATACAAGTTACTTCAAACTAAAAATAAAGTAGAGATCAATTTAATACATTCATGCTTATAGAAGATTGCAGACACTCCAAAACCATTGGAGTCTGCAACTATGATTGAAATTGCTTCCCCAAATTGGGTGTCATTGTAGTGAACTTATGAAACAGCGGAAAGTGGAGCCTAAAGACGCAGTCAGACCTTACCAGACTGAGTACCGGAAACCACCGGACAAAGAATTGTCTAGTCCGTTGGTGTCCGGTTTCAAAATGTACCGAAATGTACCAGATGAAACGGACGCTAAACGGACAAGGAACATACATTAATGAATATCCACCGGACGCTAATCAAACGAAAACTGAATGCCAAACGGACGTACCGGATTGTTCACGGACGTGCTGAAAACATATACTGACCGAATTCCCGCAATAAAAAAAATTATTTTAAAATTTTAGAATACTGTCAACGGACTTGGCAGGAAGCAAACCGGAGACGTAATGAATGGGTAACGGACATGAACCGGGAAAAATGGACTAAACTGACTTAAAACGGACACCAACAGTACACCTCAGTCCGGCGGTGTCCGGTACAAGTTTTGTGCATGTTCAAAACTTGCTACCGTACACACCGGACACCACCGGACACAAAATAGACATGCCGGATGCCAACCGTATATAAACTGCACATTGCCGTATTTCACCATACAGTGTCTGGTTTCTGTCCGGTTCCTCAATCCGGTGGGGTCTGACTGGGGCTTAAGTGATGCTCTACGCGTATCGTGTGAATGTCACTAGGATGTTGTCTGTTGTCAATGGTCACGATGTCAGTGCAGGGCTGCCTAACTGCAGGTACCAACCAACAACAGCTCTCAGTGCAGGTAAAAGATTCACCCCGTACTTGCAGTAACATAGTCTAAATACAGTCAAAAATAGCTTTAGTACGGAACAGGAAGTGGAATTCCTGGTTCCAGGATCTAATGGCTACTTCGGCCTATATCGGCACAGAGTTGGTGAAATGGGAGAGAATGCAAAATGACAAGATGGCAACCACAGAATGCTGCCCATTTTACATTAAAGTCGATTAAACTACATGTTTTATCAGATTGTTCAACTCAAAAGTAGCTGTTAAATATGAAGATGTATATGAAGAATATATTTTGCTTCTTAAATTAAGAATTGATTTGCTGATTTCATTTACCAAGCGTTCGCACTTTTTCTAATTGGTTGTTTTTGCTTGCTTTTGGGGGTGGTTTGTAACCTTACGATGGTTACTGGTTGCAGAACTGCAACATTAATAGAGAGGCTCCGATAAATCGGCCCAATCTTTGGTTGAAGATTTAACTTCAGTAGGGAGTGTTGTAGAAGCTGGGGAAATCTTTACAACATTGTAACGGTGAAGCGTTGAGGCGGCCCCGAATCGCTTCGGTCTGGCGGTAGCTGAGCGGTAGTTGGCACTTGTATCCAGTCGACAGCAGCAAGGGTTTCAAGGAAGGGCGGGTAAAGATGGGTACAGCGGTGGTTCCAGCAACGAGAACAAAGCGGGAGAAAAAGTAAAGGTACAGGGCCCCACCCAAGCACACAACTCCCCTGGTCAGAGGGAGGAGTATTCCTGGGAGGAAAAAAAAGGGTAGAGTATAGGAAAGAGAAATGAGGAGAGTTGAGGACCATGTCTATTTTCTCTATGGCGACCAACCAGCGAGCCATAGACATGGACAGAGTAAGAGTAGAAAGTGAAATGCCGGCGGGCCCCCCCTCCTGGAACTCTTTTCAGACATATCAAGGAGGAGCAAGGCCGGCAGAGAGGTGATAGAGAAAGGTGTGGACAGAGTGCGGTCCGGATAGCAGGTGGTTGTTTTTCACCCCTACTCTGCATAAGGGTGAATCTTGTATCTAGCCTCAGTGGTGTCCGCTTCTTGTGCGTATAGTGAGTGATATAACTATTTGAGCTAGTACCGCCACAACTTGCCTTAGCTGCCAAGTATAAGCACTGTCTGAATTATACGGACTTAGCGCAATTCCCGGCGGCCTGTGATAACTAGACTTTGCAAAAGAGTGCAAACAGACTTTGTAAATAGTGCCAGTAGTGAATAGTGATATATTTTAAATGTCTGTACAGTGCTGATAGCACATTTCCCATGTTCCTTAAAGTTGCATAGTCCGATGCTTTTGAGCTTCGGCCATTTTTCTGAGATAAATATGTTAAATTGATTGTTATATTCTATCTTACTTTAGTTTGCAGCACCTTTGATTTTAAATGACTAACCTTTGAGATATTTGAGGCGCAAGTATGCAAAATTAATTTTGGCAAGCATGCCAAAACTCTGACACCATAGGCTTATGCAGAAACAGGTTCTATTAAATTGACTCGACATGCCCTTCTATGTGGCAACAACTGCTTAATAAATGTATCAGTATCTAAGTTAGATATGTAGAATCAAATATAGGTGAGTGTTTTGGTTTTGAAAACTTTATGTTTTCATCGGACTATGGAACTTTAATATCCAATACAAGCTGCCTCCCCCCCCCCACCCCCATCTGATAACACTTGTATCAGACTGGCGCGGTTTGGTATCAATCTTCGAGATTTCATATGGCTGATAAATGTTGAAATATATTGAAATTGCACCATACTAACATGGCTAAGGTTAGAAACCTCAACTCATTTGTTGAACACTTGATTGTTGCTTTCCGGGTTGTGATTCCCTGAAGGCTTATGTGCATCGAGTGAGTTACCACCATATAATTGATACATGAGCTAGCGCCACCTGTTGAGTTAGGGTGAATTAGAACTGTTTTTGTAAGTGATAGTAAGCTAGAATCATGCAGTGAGTTATGTGATTAGTTAGCAATATGTTGTGAGTAACGGTGTGATGGTGAGTTGGTGTTGTGTGATGAGCGGTGGTCAGTTGGCAGCAATTAGTGGTTGTGAGATAGTGCTATGTTATGAGTGGTGGTGAGTTAAGAGTATGTAGTGAGTGACAGTGAGTTAGCAATATGTACTGAGTGACAGAGTTAGCACTATGTAGAGAGCGACAGTGAATTAGCAATATGTAGTGAGTGACAGTGAGTTAGCAAAATGTACTGAGTGACAGAGTTACCAGTATGTAGAGAGCGACAGTGAATTAGCAATATGTAGTAAGTGACAGTGAGTTAGCAATATGTACTGAGTGACAGAGTTGCCAGTATGTAGAGAGCAACAGTGAATTAGCAATATGTAGTAAGTGACAGTGAGTTAGCAAAATGTATTGAGTGACAGAGTTACTAGTATGTAGAGAGTGACAGTGAGTTAGCAATATGTAGTAAGTGACAGTGAGTTAGCAAAATGTACTGAGTGACAGAGTTACTAGTATGTAGAGAGCGACAGTGAATTAGCAATATGTAGTAAGTGACAGTGAGTTAGCAATATGTACTGAGTGACAGAGTTAGCACTATGTAGAGAGCGACAGTGAATTAGCAATATGTAGTGAGTGACAGTGAGTTAGCAATATGTACTGAGTGACAGAGTTACCAGTATGTAGAGAGTGACAGTGAATTAGCAATATGTAGTGTGTGACAGTGAGTTAGCAATATGTAGTAAGTGACAGTGAGTTAGCAAAATGTACTGAGTGACAGAGTTATCAGTATGTAGAGAGTGTCATTGAGTTATCAGCATATAGTGACTGATGGAGAGTTTAGTATCTAGTGAACGGTGTTAAGTTAGTACTATGTTGTGAGTGAGAGTGAGTTAGGGCTATGTAGTGAATGGTGGTAAGATAGAACCATGTTGTGAGTGATAGTGAGTTAGCAGTATGTAGTGAGTGATGGTGAGTTAGCACTTCCTTAGAACTATGTTGTGAATGGCAAATATAGTTAGTGATGGTGAGTTAAGTCTCAAATTGATCACATATGTCCCAGATGGATAACTAATAGGTAGATCAGTGATAGGGCACACAACACTTACTAATGAACCATTTATAGGGTTCTAATACTGCAATAGGGCACAAATAGGGGACTAATGGGAGTACAAATCCGGGACAAATAGGTACCAATAGGTAATCAATAATCATCTATGAGTGACCTCTTAGGGTCATTTATTTGTGTGAGTGATGAACTAATTGAGTAATGGACTCAGTGAATGAGGGAATCCGTGAATGAATGAGTGAGTTATGGAATGAGTGAGTAATTGGATAGTGGCAAACATGAGTGAGTGAGTTATGGAATGACTGATTAATTGGATGGTGGCATGCATAAGTGATGGAATCAGTGAGTGAGTTATGGAATGACTGATTAATTGGATGGTGGCACGCATGAGTGATGGAATCAGTGAGTGAGTTATGGAATGAGTGATTAATTGGATGATGGCACGCATGAGTGATGGAATCAGTGAGTGAGTTATGGAATGACTGATTAATTGGATGGTGGCACGCATGAGTGATGGAATCAGTGAGTGAGTGAGTGAGTGAGTTATGGAATGAGTGATTAATTGGATGGTGGCATGCATAAGTGATGGAATCAGTGAGTGAGTTATGGAATGACTGATTAATTGGATGGTGGCACGCATGAGTGATGGAATCAGTGAGTGAGTGAGTTATGGAATGAGTGATTAATTGGATGGTGGCACGCATAAGTGATGGAATCAGTGAGTGAGTTATGGAATGACTGATTAATTGGATGGTGGCACGCATGAGTGATGGAATCAGTGAGTGAGTTGTGTAATGAGTGAGTAATGGAATGAATGAGTGAGTTATGTAAGAGCTGAATGAGTTGATTGACCATCCCTTCCTGATCTGTCCGAATAACAGAATATGTGCGGCCTACTCTTAGCCTGTTAACTCGGTGTGTAAGATCTTTGGCCATTGTTTTGTTGTTGTTGTTTTTTTACGGTTTATTTACCCTGCCCATAACCAGTAAGCCGCATCGTGGCTTGTTTTCATCGATAAACAGAAATAGTCTCAATTTGGTGGTAACCTTGTCATCTTAGCTGTTAGTAGCTATGTTAGTTTTTTGTGGGGGTTTTTGTTGAAGTGTTTTTTTGGTGCCACATTTGCAACATTTTGATATACACCTACCTACCCGCTGCGCTAGTGTTAGTAGGGATAATCAGTTTACACTGTGACTTTGTGAGGTCGGGGTATGAGGTCATTTGAAGAATTGTTTGGAGTTAGGTCTTGAGTGACGGTCATGAGTGCACACATACTACATCAGACAACCCCACAGCCTTTGTTCTTAGAAAATTACCTCTATATAGGTAAAAATAATTACCTCTATATAGCAAAATAAACTGCTCGTTAAGGTTTACCAGAACTCACAAAGTATTAATGGGGTGTTAGATAAACCCAGCCATTGCTGTAACAGTGTAGGCATATGTATATGTAGCGTGTTATTTAGTGTGCACTGACCACTGTAGGTGGCAGTCCAGGTCATCAATAACTTGAGTCCGCAATTGTTTAGTCACCTCGGATCATCCGAACCATTTTTTTGCTCATGCGCAGACCCTACAAACTGAGGTTGAATAAACAAATGTGCTCGGGGGCGGGGGGGGGGGGGAATGGTGGTTTAATCCAAAGCAATTTTTTTTAAATAACCAATATATCTATAGCAATATAGGATTTAAAGCATTTTATGATTGCGTAGTTTAGTTGTATGCCCATTTTAATCTGGATGGCCATATTTTTACATTTAAAAGAAAGTGTAGCTTTGTAGTACAGGCTGTCACTACAGGTACCAGCACAAATGCTCCTGGTACCCCCAGCCGAGACGTGGGTCATTGGAGTCGGATCATTTTGTATTTTGTATTTTTAGGTTCACCTCGGGGTGTTCTATTTGAAATTCTGATGACTCGGATGATCCGAATGATCCGGAGCGTCATAATCGAACACGGCCTAAGTGAAAACGTCTTTTGAATGGGTTAGCTATTATTGCCTTTTAGTTAGGAGGAGCAACATCTATGGTTTAATGCCCTTAGAGGAAAAATGCCCTTTTCACATTTAAGGCGCCAAAGCTATTAATTTCCATGTCTCTGACTGTATTTTATTTTGAATCAACTCAAGATTTATATTCTGTTAATATTGGCATATCGAACACTTTTATAAATGGACGTCAAAAGATGTGCATTTGTTTGTGTATATTGTTTAAATATTGACCATGTATATAGTATTATTATAAGTGTATGTGACTGATAACCGAATTGTGCACTGAGAAACTGCACAGTGTAAAACGTTATAATATGATATTGTTTCATTAAACTTTGGGGAGAGTGTGGGGAGAGAGGAACAGAGAACGACAGCAGGAAACAGAGAGGAACAGAACAAGAATACACCTGTTCGGACAGATCGCTAAATTTCATGTCCCTGTTTATGAATAAAGACTGTTGAATAAAGAATAAGTCTTTCAAAATAAAGACTCATATATACATCATTAAAATTTGCATTTGTTCATGTACAAAAAAATGATGTTCCTTAATGTTAATGCCTTTCAACGATGAACTAGAATTACTGGCATAACTATACATATTCACAAGTATGGCACTCGCATATTGGAAACAATTTTGCAAATATTTTATTCTTCTGGATTTGTCATTTTGAAACGCTGGAACGCTGGCCTTCCGGACATTTCTATTCTAGGCATAGTTTGATTATTTTGAAATTATCGATTTTTTTTCTAGTGTTATTAATATACTGTCAATCATGAGCTAATTTCAAATAAGGGCTTTTAGGAGCTGTGTTTAAAAAAGAAATAATTAGATTAATTAATATACCGATTTATTGCACAAGGAGAATCTGATATTGCTATACAAATACAAACAAAGGCCATGAGAATATATTCAGATTTGGTGTTGGAAAGGGCTAAGATTGTAGCGCGACATCTACAATAGACTACATAACGGTTCCAGCGGCGCAGTGCATTGTGGGATCAAAACAAACCAGCGAGAAGCGCATGGCACATGCTAATACACTGGGTGCAGCTATGAAATGTGCTCGTTTCAGCTCATCTGAGCTCTTGTTTGAAACATACAATACCAACTAAAAAAAGATATATAATAAATTAAGATATTAATCTTTTATCCAGCATTGCATTTACATCAATATAATCAGCACATCATATGCCATGTGCATTTAGATTTAGACAAATCTAGGTGCTCAGACTAGTGTTAGAGCCATAGCCAGAGTCGGTTTTATTTATTTTATTCATGTTTTTATTTATATCCTATGGTTAATGACATATGTAGAAATAGAAAATGAGTAGGGTTAATCAGATATTGGTTATATATTTCTTTGAAACAAGTTTTTGTTGACACATTTGACATTTTAATATTTAGAACAAGAATTACTTCTGGCTAATCAATGGTGATGTAAACATCAGCCTGTAAAGTGACTGAAATTTTATGTTTCTTAGCTCAAAATGCTTAATTATGGAGAGTTGTGTCTTAAACATATGCATTATATTATTATATTGTATCCTTCCGTCCATGTTTGCACCAAACAGTTATGTATTTCTATTTATTTTGAATAAAATGCCAGTTTTGCCCTACGCGTATCGGCAAACTCAATGGCAGTTCGCTTTTGCTTTGCTCCCAACGCCGTTTTCAGCGCATGCGCAGTCGGGACAGTAATGTAGTCTATACATATATATATGATCACTTGGAGGGATAATTGCTATAGATGACCCACCCGTCTTAGTAACAAACAAGACATCAACAAGTCAATCGCATCTTTAAGCACGTGACCCAATCAACAAGCCAACATTACCGCCCAAGGAGTACCGGTGCTGCAGTTTGAAAGGCTACCCGGTTTAAGAGGGGCCTTTTCGCAATGTGCATGCGTCAAAGTTGAACAGGAAACCTGAAATCTTGTCCGAATGTATGGCTCGCTTCTTCTATCTGTGGAGGAGCTCTCTGGAAATGTAGGGCAAGACAAGCAAGGAGACTGTTCAGGAATCAAATATTTGATTGTATATAGTATCCTCCGCGCTAACAAGTTAAGCAATTAACAAGTTATTAAACGTGGGTACAATCTCAATCAGGCGGAAATGCATGCGCATGCGCATTGCGAAAAGACCTGTTTTAAACCCTTTCAAACTGCGACACCGGCTGTGGGCTGAATTTGGATCTCATAACTCCCTCACCTCCCCCTCGAGCCTCGTGCGGCGAGGAGTTGGAACCATCCAATTGGGCACAATTACATACATCGGATAGCTGGAGAGGTGACGTCATTATGAAGGGCAAACTCATTTCCACCAGCATATGTGTCTTCTTTTTTATGACGGTCATAACAGGGCAGTAGTACTAGTAGTAGTGAATTCACACACGCAGGACCGGTGTGGCGTTTTCAGCCGTGTGTTGTGTTCAGCCGTGTGCATAGACTCAAACTCAAGGCATTGTCAATGGTCGTGAGCAATCTTCATACAGAAAATACAGAAAAAGTGAAATATCTCTAAAACCACACCACCTATTAACAAATCGCTTGGTACACATATAGAAAACATCTTTACCAAAAAGATTATATTAATTTATAAGGTTAGTGTCTTGATTTCTATTAATTTTGAATAAAACTATGTTTGCACTGCGCGTACCATCAAACTCAAGCCATTGTCAATGGTGGTGAGCAATCTTCTACAGAAATCAGGAAAAGTGAAATACTCTAAAACCACACCACTAGAAACAAACGCTTGGTAGACATATAGAAAACATCTTTACCAAAAACATTATATTAAATTTATAAGGTTAGTGACTCACGACCATTGACAATGCCTTGAGTTTGAGTCTATGCACACGGCTGAACACGGCACACGGCTGAAAACGCCATACCGGACGTGGTGGCCGAATCGGTAGAGCGCAGGCCTCCCATGCGGAAGGTCAGGAGTTAAATTCCCGATTGAGTCAAACCAATGACTTACAAAATTGATACTTGTCACTTCCTAGCCAGGCACTCGGCATTATTATGATAGAGCAAGGACTGGTTTGGCTTATTGTCAGGATAATGTCACTGAGTGGGATATCAGGTCATGGTGCTGGCGGCCTGGTGTCCCAGAGGGGCAGCATTATAAAGTCTCCATGAGTGCGCACTGTCACAAGTCGGGACCCGTCCAGATATGACCTTAGATGTTGCCAGGATGTAAAATTCCAACAACCAACCAACCCACAGGCAGGTGGCGCCATGGTGTCAGACTATAGAACTAGGCCAGGTGAGCTTACAAAGCTAGTATTGAGACGTGGAATAGAACAGCAGTCATATTCACATTATGCATTACCCAGCACACATATATATATATATACACATACAGCTAGTAATATGATGTATAAGAATTATACGAGTATAATAACCCGGAATATCCCTCCTTTCCCTCATCACTCACTCAGCTCCATGGACTGATGGAGTCTGTCCTAGTCATATACCGCTCCAGGCTCCCCAACCCCATCTCCGATGGTGGTGCCACCACCCCTACACACTGTAACCACCACTAACTGTACCGCTGAAACTATTATAGTCGTATAAAGAATATATGTGTACGGTGGCAGTGACGTGGCATGCACTAATTGCGTGGTAGCGGATATCCACCATTGGGGTCAAGGTCATTTTGATGACCATACCGCTGTCACTCACTTGCAGCTGTTCACCCCAACACCTCCATTCCAGCTGCTATGGTTAATTATTTATATCTTCTTTTTTTTAAAGGTCTTTTAATAGGACATTAATTTCGCTTAGTGTGACCTAGTTTGTTCCCCTTATTATTATTTGATAATAAATGCGAGCATATAAACACACAAATATATAAATATATATATGTTGACCGTAGGGAGGCCTATAGCGACTAGCTGAAGGGAGGCTATTGCCCAAGGTATATAGGTAAGAAGCACCCGGCGGCGGGATGGTGAACTAAGCGAGTTCCAGCCGTAGCCACCGGGGGAAGCACCGTGCGTATTTGCTTACATCTGTATATACGCTGTATATACGTAGGTATATATATTATATATATATTATATATATATTATATATATATATATATATATATATATATATATAGGCCTACATCTGAGCAGGTCTGAAGGCGGTAGTGACCAGACACAGCTGGTATCCGGGTGGCCAGGATCCACTCACAGGTGGCGCCATAGTGGCAGAAGCAGGAACTAACTCCTATGACGGTAGGATAGTAGGTAATAACTAATATATAGAAGAGAACTGATGAGTGGTAGTGTCCTTATTTTATATTCCCATAATACATTATAGAGCACATATATATGTGTGTATACATCCATATATATATATATATATAATGAAGTGATAACTATGGCAGGCTGCCTTCACCTCCCACAGACAGTAATCGTCTCATGGTTCGCCTTGTTTTATTACTTTCAGTTGTTGTGTAGCTATCTACTGCATGCATTCTTTCTCCGTCTGTTTCATTCGTCCACATCTCCCTACCCTCTGTGCTTCTGTTAGTTCTACAATTGCTTAGTTGTTTGGTTACCGATAGTTATTTCCCTCGACTGCCTTCACCATCTTGCATAAGTGGTCATTAGTTTTGGTTAGGACGCTTGCTATGGAATGGCAGAGATGTGGGTTCGAGTCCCACTGTAGGCATGATGTTGCCTTTGTTTATAACACCCGCTCGACACAAACTAGTGCCTTGGTGTGGCCTTGCCTGGCATAATACTTGGGTTTTTTTCAACCCGTGCATGTTGTCTCCTCCTCCTTTCTCTCAATCCCAGGCCTGGAACAGTGAGCTCCCGCTGGTTATATTCCCACAGTGATAACCAGTGCACTTATAGCGGATGTGACGTCACCACCCCGCCCTACCCCATCTCCCTACCGCCCCTCACTCTTTGGTTGGTTGTTGTTTTACGTCCTAGCAACATCTAAGGTCATATCAGGACCGGTACCGACTTGTGACAGTGCGCACTCATGGCGACTTTATAGTGCTGCCCCACTGGGAGACCTGGCCACCAGTACCATGACCTGATATCCCACTCAGTCACATTATCCTGACACTGAACCAACAACCAGTCCTTTCCATATCCTAATAATGCCGAGCGCCTGGCTAGGAAGCAACAAGTATCAATTTTGAAGTCATTGGTTTGACTCAACATGGGTTTGAAACCACGATCCCACGGTCTACCAATGCGGGAGCCGGTCCCACACTCTCTCCGCCAACCGACGCTCCACTGTCATAATCAACTTTTTTATGCAACGACAGCAAATATGGGAATCCCTTCTGGCTGCCAAGTGTGCTGGCGCATTTGTCTGCACCTCGGCGCGAGCTGCGCATCTCAATAACGGCAATAGAGGCGGTGCTTGTTCAGCGCTTCATATAAAGCGCGGATTTATTCAGGGATTGTGATTGGTCGCCCAGTAAACAACCCAAGGGACGCGTGGTGGAGCTGACAGACCGTTGTGAATTCTGATTGGACCATATGCCTCCGTCCTCAAAAGCTTAAAGCTGCATAGTCCGATGAAAACATCAAATTTTCAAAACCAAAAACAGTGATCTAGATTTGATTGTACATATCTAACTTAAATACTGGCACATTTATCGAACATTGGTCACCACATAGAATAGAAGCACTGAGGCAATTTAATAGAGCCAGTTACTGCAGAAGGCTATAGTGTCAGAGTTTTGGCGGGCTTGCCGAAACTAAATTAGCATATTTGCATTTCAAATATCTCAAAAGTTAGCCATTTTAATTCAAAGTGACTTCAAGCTAATGTAAGGCAGATTATAACGATCAACCTGATGTTGATCTCAGAAAATGACACAAACTCAAAACTATATATAAATATAATAATTCTTACATTCTATAGCAGACATAGCAGACAAGTTATGGTATAACAGAGAAGACAAATAGTGTGATATGAGTTGGCAGTAAAAGACCCCCCCCCCCCCCGCCCGCCCCAACTCCTTTATTACAAAAAATAACTTCCGAGCGAGTGGAGTGTCAAGCCCCCTGAAGGAGATGGAGCGGTGCATCCCGGTAACCCCCCCCCCCCCACCCCCAAATACAGGCGATAAGGGGCTTATCACTATCCATATGTGATGTTAACGCACTATGCGAGTATAAAGGCGCGGAAGGGAATTAATTCCATATTAGTATTGTGTTTATTATTATTATTATTATTATTACACGATATACTGTACTGCCTACTTCATGTTTATGACTGGTGGCGCCACCTCCGGCGCTCCTCCGTACCTGCATACCCTAAAAACATCACTCGTGTCGGAGGATAAACAATTTGAAGTGAGAGCTGGGAGACGGTTCCCAGGAAAGGGGAAGCAGAGAGTGCCCGGTTACAGGGGTGGGGGGCTGCTGAGAATGAGGGGTGTTGGGAAGAGAGAGAGGTGGTCAGAGAGGAGCACCGAAACCATTAGGGACTATTCTTTAGTTATATTAACATAATAAATTATATAGCACATATATGCCCTTATGACATTTTGAAGTCATTGGATGGACAATTTTAATCATAATGATAGCAACTATAATCAAATGATTGATAATGATAATCCTACATAAATGGAGAGCGGCAGTCAAGTAATGAAAGCAGTCTTTGTCGCATCGCGACCGACAGCATGATGATGATGATGATGATGATGATGAGAATTTTGAAAGTAGACATGGGAAATGACTGCTTACAAAGTAGTGTAGATAATGTTAGGTGCGTGTTGAGTTCGCTGACGACATGTTTTATTTTATTTTCGTGAGCATAAAAAAAGATTGTTGTGAGCATCTGGTTGTACAAGAAAATAATGTGTCCCCAAAGATTTGGGTGGCAAACAGTGTTGACACCCCGACAACTCGTTGAGAAGTGTGGTGCTGACAACTACATCCTGAGGTCACAGGTCAGCTGCCTACCTCCATCCATAGCAACACCTGTTCTCCAGTGAACCCTGTGTAACTACCAGTTTACACACCAGACGGGATGGCCGAATGAGTTGAGTGTCCGTCCACTGTTTTGGAAGATCGGGGGATCCGAACCCATGAGATCGTGGGTTCGAACCCTGGTCGAGTCAAACCAATGACTTAAAAATGTATGCTTGTCGCTTTCTAGCCTTGCACTCGGCATTACTAGGATAGGGCAAGGACTGGTTCGCTCAGTGTCAGGATAATGTGACTGAGTGGGATATCAGGTCATCGTGCTGGCGGCCTGATTTGCCAGGGGGGCAACACTATAGAGTCGCCATGAGTGCGCACTGTCACAAGTCGGTACACACGTAGTTTACAATGGTCAACATAACACATTTATCTAAAACATAAGCCAGAAACTCACGACCATTAAACTACGCAACAATTCGGTATACTACATCAAAATAAGCATCATGGTAATTCGACTGGATGGTTTTCAGTAGAGATCACTTGTACCTTCACTCCCAGAGAGCTTATGAATATCTCACAGCTGCGTTATTTGTACGATGGCATTTTTGTATTCTGTCCAGTGTGATAGGAATTGTTATTCCATTCAAGGTATGTGGCAAAAAAGCACCAAAAGAACGCACAAGCAGGCTAGATTGATTCTTTGTGCAATTTGTGATGTTTCTTTTCAGGTTTTTTAGTCATTACCAATAGTCAGACACGTTCACTTCAGGACCAGAAAACACTCAAAGGGTAGAAATCTACTGCCTGTGGATATTCATGATAATCTCGGCTGTACTCCCTGAGGGTTGAAATGACTACTGCAGTAATTACTAGCAAAGTCCTGAGCTTCTGCCCCCCCCCCCGCATTCTCGCTTGCTCTCCTGTGGGTTTTGCCCCCCCCCCCCACAACCCACCCCAATGGGCCCCTCTCCCCTGCCACCACCCTTAACCATCATGAACAAACCATCAACACACCGAACATCCTACATAACTATCAACCTGTTTAAACACATTGAACATTATATAAGACAGACAAAATGTCTTGTAAAACTATAAACTTTTATAAGAGAAAAAATGTAACCCTCAACGATTCTTTGAGTTGCCCCGAGTATACACTTTCTACTCGGTGCTGCTCCCCATTTTTGCATGAACTACAGTGACTGGTGCTGTACATTATACAGCAGGAGCCACTCCCTTAATTCTACAGGATCGGTGCTGTAACTAATACAGCACTGATCAAACTTAGATTATATAGACTGTCAATTCCAATAGTAAGATGGCCGGAAGACCAGTGCTCCGGCGCTGACAAATGTCATATTCAGATGAATAAATACTTTACACCAACAAAATGGGAATGTACTAGCGTGGACAGCCGGTTCTAGGTGCTGACAGTTTGTCGACTGCAGAACTGGCTAGCTTAGTGGGAGTGAGGCGTAGCTCAGGCAGTAGAGTGTCCACCGGTGAAGGTGTGGGTCATCCGATCGATCCTGCTCAGTAGAGACATTTGCAGTTAGGGTTATTTTCCGTTTCAACCATTGGTCCAGAAATGGTTCATTAAAGGCTGTGGTATGTGTTGTCCTGTATGTGGGAAAGTGCATATAAAAGACCCCTTGCTGCTTCTCAGAAAGAGTAGCCTATATGGCGGCGGTGGGTTTCCTCCAAACAAATATGTCATATTGACCATATGTTTGACGTCCAATAGGTGATGATAAAAATCAATGTGCTCTAGAGGTGTCCTTAAATAAAACAACAAAAGGCTAGGCTAGTGCAAAGCTTAGTACAAAGCCAGTGTATCAGTGCTATACGGTTTAGGATGGTTCAGCCGTCAGTGGGTGATGGCTTAAGGTGGTTCAGCCGTCAGTGGGTGGTGGCTTAGGGTGGTTCAGCTGTCAGTGGGTGGTGGCTTAGGGTGGTTCGGCTGTCAGTGGGTGGTGGATTAGGATGGTTCAGCTGTCAGTGGGTGGTGGCTTAGGGTGGTTCAACTGTCAGTGGGTGGTGGCTTAGGGTGGTTCAGCTGTCAGTGGGTGGTGGCTTAGGGTGGTTCAGCTGTCAGTGGGGGTGGCTTAGGATGGTTCAGCCGTCAGTGGGTGGTGGCTTAGGGTGGTTCAGCCATCAGTGGGTGGTGGCTTAGGGTGGTACAGCCATCAGTGGGTGGTGGCTTAGGGTGGTTCAGCCGTCAGTGGCTGGTGGCTATGGGTGGTTCAGCCATCAGTGGGTGGTGGCTTAGGATGGTTCAGCCCTCAGTGGGTGGTGGCTTAGGATGGTTCAGCTGTCAGTGGGTGGTGGCTTAGGGTGATGGCTTAGGATGGTTCAGCCGTCAGTGGGTGGTGGCTTAGGGTGGTTCAACTGTCAGTGGGTGGTGGCTTAGGGTGGTTCAGCCATCAGTGGGTGGTGGCTTAGGATGGTTCAGCCGTCAGTGGGTGGTGGCTTAGGATGGTTCAGCTGTCAGTGGGTGGTGGCTTAGGGTGGTTCAGCCGTCAGTGGGTGGTGGCTTAGGGTGGTTCAGCTGTCAGTGGGTGGTGGCTTAGGATGGTTCAGCCGTCAGTGGGTGGTGACTTAGGATGGTTCAGCTGTCAGTGGGTGGTGGCTTAGGGTGGTTCAGCCATCAGTGGGTGGTGGCTTAGGATGGTTCAGCCGTCAGTGGGTGGTGGCTTAGGATGGTTCAGCTGTCAGTGGGTGGTGGCTTAGGGTGGTTCAGCCGTCAGTGGGTGGTGGCTTAGGGTGGTTCAGCTGTCAGTGGGTGGTGGCTTAGGATGGTTCAGCCGTCAGTGGGTGGTGACTTAGGATGGTTCAGCTGTCAGTGGGTGGTGGCTTAGGGTGGTTCAGCCATCAGTGGGTGGTGGCTTAGGATGGTTCAGCCATCAGTGGGTGGTGGCTTAGGGTGGTTCAGCCGTCAGTGGGTGGTGGCTTAGGGTGGTTCAGGCATCAGTGGGTGGTGGCTTAGGGTGGTTCAGCCATCAGTGGGTGGTGGCTTAGGGTGGTTCAGCTGTCAGTGGGTGGTGGCTTAGGGTGGTTCAGCCATCAGTTAGTGGTGGCTTAGGGTGGTTCAGCTGTCAGTGGGTGGTGTCTTAGGGTGGTTCAGCTGTCAGTGGGTGGTGGCTTAGGGTGGTTCAGCCATCAGTGGGTGGTGATTTAGGGTGGTTCAGCCGTCAGTGGATGGTGACTTAGGATGGTTCAGCTGTCAGTGGGTGGTGGCTTAGGGTGGTTCAGCCGTCAGTGGGTGGTGAATTAGGATGGTTCAGCTGTCAGTGGGTGGTGGTTTAGGGTTGTTCAGCTTTCAGTGGGTGGTGGCTTAGGATGGTTCACGCGTCAGTGGGTGGTGGCTTATGGTGGTTCAACTGTCAGCGGGTGGTGGTTTATGGTGGTTCAGCCATCAGTGGGTGGTGGCTGAAGGTGGTTCAGCCGTCAGTGGGTGGTGGCTGAAGGTGGTTCAGCCGTCAGTGGGTGGTGGTTTAAGGCCTCCTTGTGAGACGGTTCTTGAGGGCCCAGTCATCATTGTGGATGGTCTGACACAATCCAGTCGTCACTTTACATGGTTTAAGACAGCTTAGCCGTCATTATGGATGGCTTAAGACAGCCCAGAAATCAGTTTCACGTGTGTTAAGAGAATCCTGTTATCAATGTGCAGATGGCTTTATCTTGTTCAGCCATGTTAGATGGCTTAGGTTACAGGGTCCGGACACGTGCGACGATATGGAATTCAAGGCTATTTCAAGGCTATTTTTGATAGGAATTCAAGACTATTTTCATTTGGATTTCAAGGAAAAAAACAGCAATGGCAAAAGGCGAATTCGGACTAATGTAGATCAGTGGGGACAGTTTAGATCAGTCGGGACAGTTTAATTTAATTCAAGGCTTTTCAAGACTAATTACCCAAAAGTCACGGCTTTTCAAGGCCTTGAAATGGGACAAATGAAGTTCAAGACTTGTAAAGACTTTCTAGGCGATGTACGGACCCTGAGACCGGTTAAGGGGTCTGAGTGACAAGGCAGAAGACTAGCCGGCCCTCAGAGTGAGGCGACCTCAGACGGCCAGTCGGCAGTACCAGACGGCCATTGCTGGGGACTGGGCGGCGCTGACCGATGAGGTCGGCTGTCTGTGCGCATGTCTGGGGCCCTCCACGTGACCCGGTCAGGGCTCAGCCAGCAAGTGGTCACCGCAACTAACAGTGTGATCCATTACCGGTCAGCCGGTACCAGCTAGGCACATGGTGCCGCACTACCCAGTCTGTAAGCAGTGGTTACACACTGAGACTCTCTGCAAACAGTGGCTACACACTCTACAAACAGTGGTTTCACACTGAGACTCTGTACAAACAGTGGTTACACACTGAGTCACTCTACAAACAGTGGTTGCACACTGAGACTCTCTACAAACAGTGGTTACACACTGAGACTCTCTGCAAACAGTGGCTACACACTGATACTCTCTACAAACAGTGGTTTCACAGAGACTCTCTACAAACAGTGGTTACACACTGAGACTCTCTACAAACAGTGGTTACATGCTGGAACACTGTACAAACAGTGGGTATACACTGAAACACTGTACAAACAGTGGCTACACACTGAAACACTGTACAAACAGTGGTTATACACTGAAAGACTGTACAAACAGTGCTTACACACTGAGACTCTCTACAAACAGTGGTTACACACTGAGACACTCTACAAACAGTGGGTACACACTGAGACACACTACAAACAGTGGTTACACACTGAGACTCTCTACAAACAGTGGTTGCACACTGAGACACTGTACAAACAGTGTTTACACACTGAGACTCTCTACAAACAGTGGTTACACACTGAGACTCTCTACAAACAGTGGTTACACACTGAGACTCTCTACAAACAGTGGTTACATACTGAAATACTGTACAAACAGTGGTTACACACTGAGACTCTCTACAAACAGTGGTTACATACTGAAACACTGTACAAACAGTGGTTATACACTGAGACTCTCTACAAACAGTGGTTACACACTGAGACACTCTACAAACAGTGGTTACACACTAAGACACCCTACAAACAGTGGTTACACACTGAGTCACTCTACAAACAGTTGTTAAACGTTGAGACACTAAGCAAACAGTGGTTACACACTGATACTCTCTACAAACAGTGGTTACACACTGAGTCACTCTACAAACAGTGGTTACACACTGAGTCACTCTACAAACAGTGGTTACACACTGAGACACTCTACAAACAGTGGTTACACACTGAGACACTCTACAAACAGTGGTTACACACTGAGACTCTACAAACAGTGGTTACGCACTGAGACTCTACAAACAGTGGAGACACACTGAGTCACTCTACAAACAGTGGTTACACACCGATACACTCTACAAATAGTGGTTACACAGTGAGTCACTGTACAAACAGTGGTTACACACAGAGTAACTGTACAAACAGTGGTTACACACTGAGTCACTCTACAAACAGTGGTTACACACTGAGACACTCTACAAACAGTGGCTACACACTGAGTCACTCTACAAACAGTGGTTACACACTCAGACACTGTACAAACAGTGGTTCCACACTGAGACACTGTACAAACAGTGGTTACACACTGAGAAACTCTACAAACAGTGGATACACACTGAGAAACTCTACAAACAGTGGTTACACACTGAGACTCTCTACAAACAGTGGTTGCACACGGAGACTCTCTACAAACAGTAGTTACACACTGAGACACTCTACAAACAGGTGTTACACACTCAGTCACTCAACAAACAGTGGTTACACACTGAGACACTCTACAAACAGTGCTTACACACTGAGACACTCTACAAACAGTGCTTACACACTGAGACTCTCTACAAACAGTGGTTACACACTAAGACTCTCTACAAACAGGGGTTACACACCGACACTCTCTACTAACAGTGGTTACACACTGAGACACTCTACAAACAGTGGTTGCACACTGAGACTCTACAAACAGTGGTTACACACTGAGACACTCTACCAACAGTGGTTACACACTGAGACTCTCTACAAACAGTGGTTGCACACTGAGACACTCTACAAACAGTGATTACATACTGAAACTCTCTACAAACAGTGGTTACACACTAAGACTCTCTACAAACAGGGGTTACACACCGACACTCTCTACAAACAGTGGTTACACACTGAAACTCTCTACAAACAGTGGTTACACACTGAATCACTCTACAAACAGTGGGTACACACTGATACACTGTACAAACAGTGGTTACACACTGAGACACTCTACAAACAGTGGTTACACACTGAAACACTGTACAAACAGTGGTTACACACTGAGACACTGTACAAACAGTAGTTACACACTGAAACACTGTACAAACAGTGGTTACACACTGAGACACTCTACAAACAGTGGTTACACACTGAGACACTCTACAAACAGTGGTTACACACTGAGACACTCTACAAACAGTGGTTACACACTGAGACACTCTACAAACAGTGGTTACACACTGAGACACTCTACAAACAGTGGTTACACACTGAGACTCTACAAACAGTGGTTACGCACTGAGACTCTACAAACAGTGGAGACACACTGAGTCACTCTACAAACAGTGGTTACACACTGAGATTCTCCACAAACAGTGGTTCTGTACAAACAGTGGTTACACACTGAGACACTCTACAAACAGTGGTTACACACTGAAACACTGTACAAACAGTGGTTACACACTGAGACACTGTACAAACAGTAGTTACACACTGAAACACTGTACAAACAGTGGTTACACACTGAGACACTCTACAAACAGTGGTTACACACTGAGACACTCTACAAACAGTAGTTACACACTGAAACACTGTACAAACAGTGGTTACACACTGAGACACTCTACACACAGTGGTTACACACTGAGACACTCTACAAACAGTGGTTACACACTGAGACTCTCTACAAACAGTGGTTACACACTGAGATTCTCCACAAACAGTGGTTACACACTGACACTGTCTACAAACACTGATGTTGTTGCCGAGCTGTGAAGAGAGGTAAATAAAAAGAGGGAGTGGTTCCTGACTGATCCTATAACAGGGATAGGAGAGGTGCACCCTTTAGAGATGCCTCGTGACGGCGCATGCGCGGCACAACAACAAGGAGATGAGGCAGGGCACTCAGACACCAGGGGGCGATAATATGTGTACTGAAGGTCATCTGACTTTAGTTCGGTCTACGGTTCAAAGGTTCACCGCGATAATGTTGATCTGGTTGCTATGGAAACCGCCTCCCTGCCTGTGACCGCGCTCCTCGACCACTCCCAGCTTCTTTTTCAGGGCGGCTATACAGCTGCCGACATCTGCAATTTACAAGGTGGGCCAAAAGGGCATACATGCGCCGACTGATTTTCTTGTACACCATTGAAAGATATGATTTCGCATATAGTCATTGAATTATGTTGTTGTTGTTGTTCGTTGTGGGGCTTTCGTTCTAACAACAGCTAATGTCATAGCAAACAAACTCTCTTCAGCCTATTTGAAATGAAACCCCACATAAAGGAGCCCCGCGACGTCTTTTTGCCCTATTTGCGTTCAGGGTGCACCTCAGGGTCGACTCAGAGACGTCTCGCTTTTCAGGTAGGAGGCAAGAAGCGCCTCCAAAATGGCCGCCCGATTCAATGGTTTCAGACAATCAGAGCTGTTCTTTTCAATTGCAAATGGCTGCACCCTATGGAGGCCGCTATTTTCGAAGCATCCGACAGCTTAAGTCGTTCAGACTAGCACGACATCCGGAATATCTCTGCGGTGTTTCTGAGGCATACCTTGAACGCGACCCTGGTACCAGAACCGACTTCCAAGCACCAAGTGGCGGTTGTTGAGCAAGGCACTTCACTCAGTGGTCATACTGGGCGTAATCGATTAATCAACTCGGGTCACCCGAGCCACTTTTTGGCGCATGCGCACATCCTACAGACTCGGGTCGAATAATCGAAGACGCTTCTCCGCGCTCGGGTGGACAATTTTTTTTTTTTTTTAATAACCGATAAAACGACAGCAACATAGGATTTAAAGTATTTTATGATGGCCTAGTTTAGCTATATTTCCATTTCATTAATCTAAGTTATTCTTTATAAAAAAACATGTATGACTGGTACTGGTAGCTGTTATCCTGCAGGACGGTACCAGCGTAAATGTGATGTCATCGCTCATAGCCAACCCCAGATAGGAGGTGGGTTACTTGGGTCTGATCGTTTTGCACACGGCACGTGTATTTGTCAACCCTACTCGCAGTGTTCGATTTGAAATTCTGACGACTCGGGTGACCCGAGTCGCTCGGGTCGTGTTAATCGATTACGGCCACTGAGAGAAAAGCTGAACATGACAGCGCTAAACGCTGATACGTGAATATATTTGAACTTCACCGCAATGTTTTGTTACATCCATCGATTAAGCAGAGTGAATTTCAATCGCGGCTAATTGGGTCTTTCTCATTCCACTGATGCGTATCCCCTATCCTAGTAATGCGGAATGCCAGGATAGATACCGACAAGTATCAATTATTATGTGATTGATTTGACTCAGCCAGGTTTCGAACCCACGACTTGCCAAAACGGGAGGCAGCCATCCCGTCTGGTTAACAAGGCGTTTGTGCCTTTTGATGCTTATTTGTGTAACTGTGCAGGTAAAATAAGATCACCTTGTTAAACTAGATTTACATTATCGGATATAAGTCAACTCATGACGGCTACAAACCATGCACCTGACGTCAATGTAAAAAGAAAGGTCATTACTGCTGGTTAAAATAGCCAGCGAAAGTGCGTCATTGCATCTCATTATGGACGTGCGGTCACGTGACGTGGGTTTTTTTTTGCAGTTATAAATAGAATGGAAATTCCACGTTGTTTAAAGTTGCATAGTCGGATGGTTTTGAGTTTCTGTAATTCTTGTTATTTAAATATATTAAATTGATTGTCATCATCTACCTTAGTTTAGTTCGAAGACCAGGAACATCAGCTTCCTGTAAAATACCATTAATTCATCAAAATTGGTCCCACTGCTTCACTGGTCACAGCTGGTCCAGTGTATTATTAAGAACCCCACCCCAACAAAGCAATTCATAAACTCACATAACTAGAGTTACACTAGAATATTTCTAACAAACTGACATTTATATACCGCTTGCCTAACTGCAACTGACCATTAAAACTTACTACAACTTTACCAACTGAATACAGAAGATAACCTCTGCTTACATTCTAAATACTATGTAAATACTCACATTGATCTGACTAATATTGATCTAATTATATGACATTACTGTTACCATATTGCTATGGAACTTTTGGGTTACAGAATTTCATTGTGTTACATGCTGCAAATTGTGTATTCAACAGTTATTGTACGCCTTATTCTATTTACCTTTTGTGTAAATCACCCTGACTTGAAAAATGGCTGGAAGACCAGTGCTTCGGCACTGACAAAAGACTTATTCAGCAGAATAAACATATTTACCACCAAAAAAAATAAACTTTATAAAAATTATACTTGATAAAAACACCAAACACAAACTAGTTGCTATGTAAAACACTATGTTTGCTGCAGATTTGTTTTGATTTGGTATTTACCCATAAAGTATTTCCCATTTGAATTCTGAGTGATGCATAATGTATGTATGGTATACTTACTTATACTTATCTTCTGCTTAAGAAATGAGGCATCAATGCCTGTTAGCAGCTTTGGCCTGTCTAAGTGGGACCTAGTGAAATTATAGTTTTCATGCGGCGAGCGCTGACTGTCGCGGTAAATTACCCAGTGCTTATCGAGGAGTCCTTTGAAAGAGTTTAAGCTTGGGGCATTCACTACATCAGCTGGTAATCTGTTCCAAGTGTTCCCGGCTCTTTCAGTGAGGAAATTTTGACGAACTTGCTTGCTAGATTACCCTCTTCTATAATTTGTGTAAACAACCATGAATGCATAACACCCATCATCATCATCATCATGCTGTCGGTCGCGATGCGACAAAGACTGCTTTCATTACTTGACTGCCGCTCTCCATTTAGCTCTCTGCTGTGAGAGTTGCGTCCATGAGTCGGTCTTAATGTCTCTCAGCTTCAGGTTTCTCTTGATGGTAGTTTTGTGCGGTTGTACATTTCATGAAAGCTGCCTGCAAAAGTGTTGAAGTGCTGCTGGCTTTTGCAAGTTACCAGCGGCACTCTCTCGGGGAGCAAATAGAGGTTTCACACCGGCAAGAACATGTCAAGACAGGCGCAAAACTATTTGTCCCTGCAGTGGCTGGTCGGGAGATGTTGGGAGTTCCACACATCAACCGCCCTTAATGCTGCCACAGTGACATGGTTTTCTGTTTAGGGTTTGCTCCCTTAGCCTTCGGTTCTGTCAAGGACCTGTACCACAAGGCAGTGGTTTAGAACTCTGCAAGGCAGGGGCGTCAATACCCGCAATACCTTACACCCAGAAGACCAGTAAAGAAATGTTCAGAAGAATAAATTTATTTACAACAAGAAAAAAGAGTAAGGTACCAAGTAGAAGCCTATGAGGAAAGCATCATGAATGGAACAGCTTATATGGAAGATGTGACTTCGATGTATGCAGATATTGCAGGTATTGCAACACCTCAGGGAGTTTGACGCCCCTGCCCTGCAGAGTTGTAAACCACTGCCTTGTGGTACAGGTTCTTGGCAGAACCGAAGGCTAAGGGAGCAAACCCTAAACAGAAAACCATGTCACTGTGGCAGCATTCAGAGCGGTTGATGTATGGAACTCCCAGCATCTCCTGACCATCCACTGCAGGGACAAATATTTTTGCAACTGTCTTGACATGTTCTTGCCGGTGTGAAACCTCTATTTGCTCCCCGAGAGAGTGCCGCTGGTAACTTACAAAAGCCAGCAGCACTTCAACACTTTTGCAGGCAGCTTTCATGAAATGTACAACCGCACAAAACTACCATCAAGAGAAACCTGAAGCTGAGAGACATTAAGACCGACTCATGAACATCACTCTCACAGCAGAGAGCTAAATGGAGAGCGGCAGTCAAGTAATGAAAGCAGTCTTTGTTGCATCGCAACCGACAGCATGATGATGATGATGACTACCGGACAGCCACTCATTGACATAATGGAACCATTAACTAAAAGTCCAAATGTAAGTTACACCTAAAGTTGGAATTAAATGACCTGAGATTGATCTCAGCCTACTACTTAGACGTAATTTATTATTTTGGTTGATAGAAGAGATTTAAAGGTGATATAACTACAAGGTAGTACTGTGCACTTCTTTCTACGCTGCTGGGCAGGTCGTAAGAAGTGGAGGGGCAGAGTACGTTGTAAAATTTTCCGATCTAATGGCATGAGGATATATGTGAACTCTACTATAATAAATTGCAACTTGTCTATATAATGGTAAATGGTGATATATAAAATCCAAAGGCATATGAGGGATATGTGGAGTTGGTAAACTATTACTCATTAGGTATAGAAATTGTATAGTAAAATAGTATAGAGGAGGAGTGTCACTTCTTAGATACAGTCTTTGGAGGAGTCACCTCACATACCCCCTCCCCCCAGGTGTTATTTATGGATCATTGGCCACCACAAGGCACTGTAGCCAGCATGACAAGGCCTTGGATACAACAGATTGAACCCTTATTGGTGGATCAACCCATGTGACCACCACCATCTTGGATTCTAGAAACCTATATAAGATAATAAACCAGGGAGTCTCACTCTCCTAGTTTTCACTCTTTACCTACTTTCCTTCATTACCTGTATTGATTTCTCATTAGCTTGTCCACACCATTCACACCACCAACCGGCGACTTTACAAGGGTATTCGGACGCACTGACTCCTTGGGGGGTAACCCCAGCTAGGTCTTAAGGCCCGCTTATACTTTTAACGGCATGTGACGCTATCAACTTGATGCTGGTTACTGCCGTGTGACGGCGCAAAATGGTGGGGAGTGTGCGACGTGTGGAAGCACTGACCTTAAAAGTTCAACATAGTTGAACTCTGGTCAACGCTTGCGCCATCTAACGCTGTCAAGCGTCGATGTAAAGTATAAATGGGAGCGTTGGCTTGCGCCATGTTGTGCCGTCTAACACCATCTAGCACTGTCACACGCAGTCAAAAGTATAAACGGGCCTTTAGGCACAGACATATGTCTAGGACTGTGGTGTTGGGTGTGGACACAGGCCCCCACACCGCACCCTCATCCATTGCCCTCCGCACTGACTAAAGGTCAGCCCCATAGGGGGTTCAGTCACTCACACCCACTTCCGGTACAGCGCCGGGTCGCCCCGCCCGGCACCAGCACCGGCACATTCAGACCAGTGTCACAGTTTAAAAGGGTACCTGGTTTAAAATGGGGCTTTTCACAATGCGCATGTGCAGGCATCTCTGCCTGATTGAGATTGTACCCATGTTTAATAACTTGAACTTGTTAATCACTTGTTAACTTGTTAGTGCAGAGGATAATATATATATACTATCAAGGATAAAATATTCACGACAATGATTCCTGAAGGAACCCTTGCTTGTCTCGCACTACATTTCCAGAGAGCTCCTCCACAGACATTAGCAAGCCAGAAATTCAGGCAAAATGTCAGGCTTGCCATTCGAATTTGACGCATGCGCAATGCGAAAAGCCCCGTTTTAAACCGGGTAGCCTTTCAAACTGTGACACCGGCACTGGTGGCAAGAAGGCACAGCGCCCCTGGCGGTCAATTAGTGGAGCTGCAGTGCACCTGTGGTGCACAGTGTACTGTACACAGTGCACAGTGCACAGTGCACAGTGCACAGGCAACATGAACACAGCATGGACACACAGCAAACAAAGCAGTACACGGAGTGGGCAGGGGGAAGAGGGGGGAGGGGGGGAGGAGGAGGGGGTAAGGGAGTGTGGGGGAAGAGAGGGGGAAGGGGAATGAGGAGGGGAGGAGTGATGGGGAGGGGATAGGGGAGGGGAGTATCGTGGAAGGGGAATGGGGGAGGGGAATGGGGGAGGGGGAAGGAGAGGGGGAGGGGGAATGAGAGGGGCAGGAGGAAGAGGGGAAAGGTAGAGGGGAAGGGAAAGGGGAAAGGAGAAGGGGAAAGGGTTGGGGACAGGCGAAGAGGGGAAAGGGGAAGAGGGGAAAGGGAGGGGAAAGGGGGAGGGGAGGGGTAAAGGGGAGGGGAAATGGGAAAGGGAAAAGGGGGATGGGGAAGGAGCATGAGGAGAGAGGGAAGGAGGGATTGGGAATGTGATGGGGGAAGAGAAGCGGGAGAGAGGGGGAGGATGAAGGAACAAGAAGGAACAGGGGAGAAGGAACAAGGGCGCTTTGTGCCTACAAAACTCACACAAAGCACAAGCAACTGTCAATAACGTATACACAGTGTCAACAACCTAGTTCATTCAACACTCACTGTCAATACCATACAC